>LPNX010865527.1:0-11448 GCA_001517045.1 Pseudotsuga menziesii
GATATAATTCATCGTACAATTGGACTAAGGGGCATGTCAGGCTATAGCATTGACATAACGCTTTGGGGAGAGAACTACCAAATTGGGAGTGCACAACTTTCTAACCTTCGAGGTTCAGATACTCCACCAACCCTTGTAATCAAAGGTGGTCGTGTTACAAAATTCAATGGGAGGACTATTGGAACTATCTCCAAAACTAGTATTTTTATAAACCCAAGTATTGAATAAATTGTTCTTCTTGGCCCACACAAATGTATTAGCATCAATGAGGTACAAAATCTCCATCCCTCTAACAAGACAACCTGGTATTCAGTTCTTGCAACCCTCACAAATATTAACATTGATGACTTTCATTTCCTTGCATGCCCTCTTTTTGGTGATGGCATACAATGAATGAAAAAAATTTCCACGAAATTGACAACATCTGGCATTGTGCTAAATGTGATGGGGAATTTCCTGAATGTGACTACCGTTATTTGAAGCTTACCACTAGCCATTCTTAAACTCCTCTCCTTCTCATTCTCCAGTTCAAAATGGTGAGCTCCATGCTTGTGATCATATGGCATAACGGAAGATGGAGGCCAACAATATTGATGATCTGTGTCAAGTTTTTATTTTATAAATAAAATAAAATAAAATAAATTTATTTTATGTCTTTAAATATGAAAATTGATATTGTAAAAATGAATATGTAAAAAAAAAGTATTTGTTTATCATCCATATTTTGAATATCTTAAATGTCATATATGACAATAACGAGATATGTATGTGTGTGGGGGTTGTTTCCTTATTGTTGCATCAACCAAAGACGTTATTTATAGGTTGGTTGTCTTATTTATAATATTTATAATATTTATAATAATAGTTAAGTATATTGTTTTAACTCATAAGATGAATCAAATTTCATTTACTGTAACAAAACCTATTTTTCAATGGGCTAGTTGACAATGTTTTTAGATTTGAAAGTTCATGAATTGTCTTCTTCCAATGCCCCATAACTAAGGTGTAATCTAATCTAGATATTCATTTATGTATGCTTTCTTATAATCAATGAATGAAGGTTTCACAGAGTGACGCATACAAATTGTTCAATATATGCTGTATTCCTTATTCATGTGTCATACTTGGCTTATGTTTTATGTATGAGCTATGCAATATATTTAAATGTGTAATGTCTATTTTGAAGCTTACCAAATGGAAGCTTATGCAATTTTAGAACATGTTGCAATAATTAGACTAAGTTCATTAGTTTTACATATTTTAAATAGTTTAAAATAATTTTTTAAGGTTTTTTCCAAATCTCTTTTATTACCCACATATATCCATGTTAAACATTATCTATCATTTTAAGGTTTTTTCCACATTTACGGGATGAGGCTTGATTTTCAGAAATCTTAGTGATGGAAAATAAAGGAATGCCAATTTATTTTTGGTGATGGAAGTTTAACTTTTGATGACTAACTTTAAATTTATACTATCACCCAAAAAAATCCACCTACAGGTTCACCAACTTGGTGCTTGTGCTAAACATCTCTTGGGTAATCATCGTTGTTTTAGTCCATCCATGGTTTGTGGTTACTCTTGAATCTCGGTGTTTCTTCCTGGATCATGTTTTGGCAATTGCATACTTTCCATATAGTCTCTATGTGGTTGTAATTATTTTGAAAGTCCATCCAATTTTGGGAGTTTTTGTTTGGAAACATGTTATTATTAACTATTGTATTATTGATCAGCCTCATACAAAATGTAGAAAATGCGTTGGATTCACTCTAATTGCCTTCATATAAAAAACTCAAAAAATGCTAAAAATAGACAAATATATGCCCAACTCTAAGAAAATTGTAAAAGTTGTTTAAAATCAATGAGGAACTCTCTCGAACTTGATCAAATTCACTGTTTCTGTTGGCAAGTTTGTTCTTGGTTTTTTCATTTTCTAAAATTGTTTTCCATCAATAGAACGTTTTGTCAGACCAATTTGGAAAGAATCATTGCTTCAATCAAAATGGTGGCATGCATTGCTTTCATAAAAACACCGATGGATGAGTTAAATGATGGCATTTCCACTTAAGTTGTTATTTGCAAAGTAGTAGTCATTTCAACATGGAATGAAATCATCAATCAAGGGATATGCAAGTGAGATTCATTAGCCTTGCATTGCATTTAAGATGGTATCATAAAAACAATGAGAAAGGGGGGCTACAAAGCACACAGGTCGAGGCATCTATAAGCGATTTACTGGAAAACCCAACTTTCAGATTTGCAAATATTTTAGTACTTTAAAGTTCAATTCAACCGACTATACTTTTATATAACTTAGTTACAAAGTTTTAATTAATTTTTCAACATTGGATGAGTCCAAGATAATAAAATTACTGTATTCTACCACCAACACAAAAAGAAAATAGAATTCAAAACCTCTTACACACCAATACCTTTTACACATGAATATTTTTACTCCTTAAACTGAAGACAAAACCAAAACGAAGGTTCTAATAAGTTTGAAACCTCTCGCACATAAATACATGAATATGGATCTTCACCTAAAGAGCAAACCAAGTTTCTCAACAACGACCCAGTGTCACTAATTTTTTCATTGTTGAAGGAAGACTTGATGTCAGGACCAGCTCACCAACGATCACGTTCATCCATTTACTAAACCAAAAAACTTACCAAGAAATCCTATACCAAAATATTTAACTACCAATTCCTCAGAACTGTTACAAATTGTAAAAGACCTAAAATATGAAATGGAGTCTGTAAAACGAGAGAATGAAAGGATTATGAGGGCTCAGGAGGAGCTAAATCAAATCCTAACAGAAAGGTTTCAAACTGAGGGTAGGGGTAGAAGAACTGAATCAGAAGATACAAGTCATCAACATAAATCTAAAAAGATGAAACATACTAAAGATGAAAGCAGTTCATCTTCTGAGGTGTTTGGTGAACAACGAAATATCCATTCTACTAGTGATAGTAGTGATGATAATCATTACACTAAAAAGAGGAAATACAAGCCTTATGAGGAAATTTCTAGGGAATTCAAAAAGATAAAACCACCAAAATTCAATGGAGAGACTGAGAAGCGGGAGGAAGCGGAATCCTGGTTATCTAGGATGAAAAAGTAATTCCAAATATATAACTATTCTAACCAGTTAAAGGCTAGAATGGCTATCTACAACCTCTCGGGAAAGGCTGACATTTGGTGACAGGACTTGAAGAGAGTTAAAGGAATTAAAGAGAAGAATGTAAATTGGAGTACCTTCAAGAGGTACTTTAAAAAGAAATTTATGTCTGAGAAATATTATGAAGAGAGAGAAAAATAATTTTATGAGCTTAAATTAGGATCAATGACAATGAAAGATCTGAACAGTAAGTTTTTGAGTATACTTAGGTATGTGTAATACCTTGTAGATGTGAAACCAAAGGTATAGTGATTCCTCAGTTGTCTACCTTATCATATTAAGGACATGATTGAATATGACAATCCAAAGAATTTGGAAGAAGCTATGAGGAAAGCTAACTTCTGTTTTGAACATAATCGAAAGAAGGAAAGCATGGCCAACTGGAAGGCTAAGAAAAATAACAACCAGTATGAACAAAAGAAGAAATATTTTGTTCCCAACAGAAATTTTAGGAACAATAAGGCTAGAAATTATCCTAATAATAAGAACTTCCAAGGAAATAAGAATAATTCACCCAGCAATCAGAATAATTCTAAGCATAAGGAATTTGCTAATAATGATGGAAATTATACCAAGAACTTTGAGCGCAAAGAACCTATAAAGTGCTAGTAGTGTAATGGTCCACACTATGCTTCAGTCTATCCTAATCAGAAAAATACTGTCAGTAATATTCATACCATATAGGAGGAGATGACTGTTGGAGAATTAGCAAGTACTATGCCCAAAATCAACGCAGCCTTGGAGAATCGACAAGCAGGATATCAAACTTCCATGGTGGAAGTAGAAGGTATGATAAATCAAACCCCTGTAACTATTTTAATTGATCCTGGAGCTAGTCTTAGTTATATTGCACCTAAAATGGTAGAAAAATGTAAGTTACCTGTTGAAAAATTTGAAAATTCTTGGTTGGTTCAGTTAGCCATTGGTGCTAAAAGGAAGGTAACTTGTTTTGTAAAAGAATGTGCAGTAGTTATGGATCATTTTGAAACTATTATAAAGCTTAATGTATTGCCTCTTGGTTCTTATGATTTACTAATCAGTATGGATTGGTTAGAACAACATAGGGTAATTTTAAATTGTTATGATAAAACCTTCTCATGTTTAAACAGTGATGAAAAACCAATAAGTGTAAAAGGAATCCCTAGAAAAACCACCATAAGGCAGATTTCTGCTCTACAGCTTAAGAGAGCTATTAGGAAGGGATGTAAAGCTTATGCAGTAACAATAACTAATGAGGAGAATCTCAATAAGATAGATAAATTAAAATTGGAACACATACCAGTCTTAAGAGAATATGTTGATGTATTCCCTGAAAAAATTATGGGACTACCTCTGAAAAGGAAATTGGATTTCACCATTGAGTTGGTACCTGGTGCAGTACCTAGCTCAAAGGCCCCTTATCGAATGAACATACTTGAACTTAATGAATTAGAGTCTCAATTAAAAGAACTAATTGATAAAAAGTATATTTGGCCTAGTGTGTCTCCCTAGGGGGCACCTGTCATCTTCATTCAGAAAAAGGACGAAACCATGCGACTTTGCATAGATTACCGTCAGTTGAATAAGATGACCATTAAAAATCGATACCTATTGCCCCGCATAGATGATCTGTTTGATCAACTACGTGGAGCCACAGTGTTTTTGAAAATAGACTTAAGGTCTGGATATCATCAAGTTAGGATTAAAGATGAAGACATCTTTAAAACGGCTTTTAGAACTCGGTATGGCCCTTACGAGTTTGTCGTTATGCCATTTGGGATTACTAATGCCCCAACCATTTTCATGTGTTTAATGAAAAACGTTATGCATAAGTATCTCGATAAGTTTGTAGTCGTGTTTATCGATGATATATTAATCTATTCAAAAACCGAAGAAGAACACAAAGAACATTTAAAAATTTTTTTGCAAGAGTTACGAGATCATCAACTGTTTGCAAAGTTTAGTAAATGTGATTTCTTCAAGGATAAGATTTAGTATTTAGGTCATGTGGTGACTAAGGAAGGGATTTTAGCAGATCTCGAAAAGATAAAAGCAATCGAAGATTGGTCGGTTCCTAAGGATGTAACTAATGTTCGATCTTTCATGGGAATTACTGGTTACTACCGAAGGTTCATTGAAGGTTTTTCGAGGATCGCAAATACGATAACTTCTTTGCAGAAGAAAGGGAAGAAATTTGATTGCAACAAGAAATGCGAGGAAAGCTTTAAAACAGTAAAAATGTTATTAACCAGTGCACCTATTTTAAGAATAGTTGATCCTAATAAAGAATTTGTAGTGTGCACCGATGCCTGTAATGATGGCTGAGGCGGTGTTCTGACTCAATAAGGGCATGTTATTGCCTATGAGCCAAGAAAATTAAAAATTCATGAAAAGAATTATGCAACATACGATATGGAATTAGCAGTTGTTATACATGCTCTAAAGATGTGGTGACATCACCTAATTGGCATAAAATTTATTTTAATGACTGATAATAAAGGATTAAAGCATTTGTTAGATCAGCCTAATCTAAATTCCAGACAAGCTAGGTGGCTAGCTTTCTTAAGTGAGTATGATTTTGAAATTCAACACATAAAAGGTAAATAAAATAAAGTTGTTGATGCTTTAAGTAGGAATGCAAGGCTGAATTTTGCAGCAGCTATCAGCACTTATACTACAGATTTGGATGAACAACTTAAAGTAGAAATAGAACAAGATGAAATTTCACAAAATTTACAAACTAGAACTAAAGAAAATCCAACATAAATCTTAAGTAAAGGGTACAGTTTGAATACCAAAGAATTTTTACTGTAAAAAGATAGAATGTATGTACCTAACGTACCTAAATTTAAGTTGTTAATTTTGGATTAAGTTCATAAAACTCCATACTCAAGTCATCTACACTTTCAAAAGGCTATAACCATGTTAAGAAAAGAATATTTTTGGCCAAATATGAAGACTAAAGTAGCAGAATATATCGCTAGGTGTTTTGAATGTCAGCAAGTGAAAACTGAACATCAACACCTAGCAGGATTACTTCAGCCATTACCCATTCCTAGCTGGAAATGGGAGATAATCAATCTCGATTTTGCTACTGGACTGCCAAGAAATCAGAATTTAAATGACTCTATCATGGTATTAGTCAATAACTTAAGTAAAGCAGCTCACTTTATACCTGTTAAAACTACATATAAAGCTGCAAACTTAGCTGATATCTTTCTAAAACAGATTTTTTGATTGCATGGAATACCGAAAGTAATAATCTCATATAGAGATCCTAAATTTACAAGTAATTTTTGGAAGTCTCTGTTTAAAGGATTAAACACTACGTTAAATTTTAGTACTTCTCTCCATCCTCAAACAGATGAACAAACTAAAAGAGTAAACCAAGTAATAGAAGATCTATTAAGAATGTATGTGAAAGATCAACCAGGTAAATGGCAGGATTATTTGCATCTAGTAGAATTTGCTTATAATAATAATTATCAACCATCAGCCAGATTTAGTCCTTTCAAAATTTTGTATGGAAGGAAATGTAATACTCCTATCTCTTGGAGTAATCCGGTGGATAGATTGGTATTAGGTCCTGAACTGTTAAAGGAAATGGAAGAAATTGTAAAACAGGTGCAGGGTAATTCGAAAGTTGCGTAGGATCGGCAGAAAATTCAAGTAGACTTAAAAAGAAATCCAAAGGAGTTTCAGATAGGTGAACATGTGTTCATCAAGGTGAGGCCCAAAAAGAGCTCTCTGAGATTGGGGAGTTGTGAAAAATTAGCACCTCGTTATTGTGTTCCATTTGAAATTCTGTCCAGGATTGGACAAGTAGCTTATCAATTAGCATTACCACGAAATTTAAGAGTACATAATTTTTTTCGCATTTCTGTATTAAAGAAATATCTTCATGATGCTATTCATGTTGTTAACTGGAATGATGTACAGGTGGAACCAGAAGGAGAATTTCTGGTGGAATCGGACTGTATCCTCAAGTGGAGGGAGATCACACTTCGAAAACGCACCATTGGACAGGTGAAGGTGCAATGGAAGCACCTTAGTCCAGAGGAAGCTACCTGGGAATTGGAAAGTAATATGCGAGATGCATATCTAATTCTGTTCCAGGGGAATTCTAAAGATGAAGAATAAATAACATCGAGGATGATGCTATATTCTAAGGGGGTGTGTATGTCATATGCCCCAATTTTTCAAAAACAATATTATTTTATTCGATTTTATTCAAAGACAATATGCTAAATTTTATGCTAAGTTGCAAGTGATGACTCAACAGAGTCAAGGATATTAAATGTAATTCTGAATATTTTAATTATAAATAAATGAAAGTGCAGACAACGGCTTAGGAGAGTTGTTAAAAGAGTGTTTACTGGTCAAGTTGGTGGATGAGACTCGGTGGAGAGAAAACAGACATGTGGCAGCATCCTCAAACAACTTTCAACTATTGTAGGTGGAAACCTCCCTACATTTGGGTTCATGATCCCCCAAGAAAGTGGGATCAGAGCAGATGGATCAATTAATGACAACTGACACAAAAGACCTAGGCAATATTTATAAAAATTTCCATTGAAGAGACCTGAGGCTGCTCATTCTAGAGAAGTGATCATTCGGGTGAATGTACTTCAGATAAATTCAATGGCAAGGGAATTTGTGGAAAGAGTTTGAGGGATTAACTGCTAAGTGATCTAGTGCAGCTTTTTAGCTGAAGGATCTTACTGCTGAGTGCAGAGTTATTACTGAGTCATTGGACTAGTTTATTGTTTTCTTGCTCCACCAGTTCTCAGCCGAGGAGACCAAGAACAGGCTTGGGGGTCCTGAGGAAGCGTTGATTGGGCTCTCTCTAGGAGTTGGTAGGGAGGAACAGCCTCCTAATGCTGTTGCTGTCCAGCTTAATCAGGTTATACAATATTTTTGGTTTTACTGTGGTAAATGGTTAAAAGTGAATCTGATTTTTATCTAAATGTTAAAAATTTAGTTGCAAAATATTAGAGTTAGTAATCTTTTAGATATTTGAAACAATGAATTTGAATAGATGAAAAATAATTCTAACCTGTGTTTTTCCACATCTGGAAGGACCAGACCATACTCCAGCACAAGCAGAGTGTTTAAAAGTAGATGAAGGAAATGATAAGAGACTGAAATGGTTAGATGTGTCATGAATTTTACAATAGCAATGATTTATATCAGTATATAGATTATCATCAAAAAGAACAATAACCTAATTATCTATGTTTTTGTTCTACAAACTGAAGTATGTAAATATATTAGGAATAGCAGTAGCTTAGTATAGGTAGAAGGACTATTATTAGGTTAAGAAACTACCATAGTAGATAAATGAAGTATACTTTATGTTCAAGTGCATGAGATTAAACTGTGTTAATTTATTGATATTTACCTTTGTGTTTTTATTTAATAACCAATTGGAATGCAGTAGAAAAGAAATAGTAAACTACTTTAGTACACTCAAATAAACAGAGAAATAACTATAAATACTTAGTTTATTTATTTATACTGTTAACCAAACCAATACAACGATTACGATAAATAAAAAGGGTTTTATAAAAAGTATTATTCATTTATCAAGAACAAACTAGTTACTAATTTTGATGTTTATGAATAACTCTAATACAATCCTTGCTAACATTTCAGTAAAACAATAATAATAGGATTATAACTAACTTTAACATTACATATCTATGTAAGAACTGTTCCGCAAATGTTAACAGTTTTATACCTGCAAGAGTAACAACAGGGTCGAAACCCTTTATAAATTTCTTTATTTTAATAACAGAAAGACGGTAAGCTATAATTCTATTAATTGAACTATTGTAGACTAGATACAGTCTTCATAACAAATACTTATATATAGAGGTACATTTAAGAAATCTCTTATGTATAGATAATCATATTAACTTAACAATATTTGTTTACAAGTAACAAAACCTACTTAAACAATTGAAATAATTATTTAAAACAATGGTTTCATTCAGGAAACCCTAGCTCAAAAATCATGAGCCATTAAGCAAAACAACTTATACCATGACTAAATGAGAGTCCTAAAACTATTAACAATAGACAATGCAAATAATAAACAGTACATTTTATTATACAATCGAATAGAGTAAAAACCCTAGGTGTTCAGAGTCATGATAATAACATTAATATAAATTGAGCTGAGCTCAAAGGAAAATCCCTTTTGATTTAAAAACCTTGTATTGCTTAACAGGCCGAAAGGCTTAAAATTTAAATAAAGTACAAAAACCAGCTCTGAGCAGGTGTTCCCATATTGTGACATGGGATTAATAAAAAAAACTAATAGACTGAGTATCAAACATACATTATTATAAAATCCATTTAACATAAGAAGAGAACATTACAAGTCATGGCATTGAGCCGGAGTCACCCTGCTGAAAACAAGCGTTTAAAATAAAAAACAAAACTATTAAACTGAAGGACAATAACCCAAGACTGGGAAAGTTTAGGCTGTAACTTCTCCCAACTGCAAACTTTCCGCTAAGGTCTGAACAAGCAGGGAGAGCCATTTTTATAACCAAGGCTTACCCGTTTCCTGAACACCGACCCTTTTGAGAAGTAGTTACTGTCGAAGGTTAAGGAAAACTATCCCTGCAAAAATGCAAACCAAAATATAATTTAAAACATGTATATAGAACTGAAACTGTAATTTGTGTATAGTTTTCAACTTCTTAAAGGTGAGGCATACCTGCAACGTTGGAAACCGAAGTCAAGAAGAAGGCAGACCAACACCACGAGCACATCAACCATCGCGTTCACTTGAGAAGGGGCAGCTAAGTTTGAGTTTTCAACTACAACAACAACTGGAGCAAGAGCAAGCCGAGGCAGTGGCTAAACTCGACTTTCACACTATAACTATCAACTCTGTAAAACAACCCTCATGCACGGCAAGGTGTTTGCAAAATCAACTCGTTAACGAGCTATGGCTTTACAACTCTCACCCTAAGCAATGGTTCATCAAAATAGAAATACACAGATAGTGGAGCTGGAGGTGAGCAACTGCGAGCCGTCATGGCCACAGTGAACCCAACCATGCAGAGACCGAAACCCTCGCTGAACAATGAAGGATAGGGTTATAAAGTAAAGTTTATAAATCACAATTTGCATGGCGAGAAGAGCTCGACATATACACAAATATTTTCACCTCACTGTGGGTTCTTTTGTATAGTCACCACTACAATTAGTCAAACCAAATAATTGCTGAATCAATTACTTTGTGCATGTAATGATATTTTAATATAACATAAATTCAATATCATATCATTCCAAACGAAGTCAAGTCTCTATGATGATTAAGAAGTATATCATAGTTTAACCATTGTGAAACTACAAAATCGACTTTGGTAAGTACCCTTTTAATTATGTTCCGATGCTATGTTAGCAAATATATTATAACCTTTTATAATACAGCTTATAAGAAAAGATCGAGAGGATAGTAGAAGCTTGAACAAAGTTGATAATTCCTTTATTAACTCGGTATTATAATCATGAACAATGATTGTTAAACTATAAGAATTAGGTTTAAAATAATAAGGTGAATATAGTTATAGTAATATTTATACACAGGAATAACTCCTACTCTTGAAGGGGATATACAGTACTAGATGTAGGATATAAAACCTATAAGTACACGATCTTTGAACATCATAATATTTACCAAGTTCTAAGTCAAATTGAATCAAGGTTAAGTTAGAATTTAGCATTTAGGATAATAAGCTATCTAGGATTTTATTGCACTACTTTTATAATTAAGTAGATAGTAGGGTAAGGTGAAGTTATCGCATGATGTTAGTCATAAAGAAAATGGGATTTCCAATCACAATCTTGACGATTTTTATGTAGAGGATATCTCATAAATTACAAGCGATGTTAACCTGATAATTTTACCATGTTGAGTCCTAATTGAAACACAGTTGAAAAGAATACAATAGGCTTGTGTTTTGAAATACTTGTGGAAATTGAACCCAGTGATAGAACAATTTTACTCACAACAATTATCAATTGTACATGCAAAATCACTCACAAAAGAGACTGAATAATGAGCTGAACACTAAACTGTATTGAATAAGTGTACAATAGCCAACCCTGTAATAACATAGGTTGCTGCATTAAATAATTACATAAGATATTTGAATGCATGAGGAGGCAATTCAAATCTAGTCAAAAGCAGGCTTACTAAAATTAAGCAAATCCCCCATAGGTGCATAAAGTAGTTTCCAAAATAGTCAAGGAGCTCACGAATTGGAAAAAG
>LPNX010865529.1:0-14954 GCA_001517045.1 Pseudotsuga menziesii
AGACACATTCACCAATCAAGATCTCTTACAAGACAACATTCATAATCTGTAAATGTTCTTTATCATCTCACTATCAAATAAACAGCAGCAAACAATGCATAGAGGTCGTGGTCTGATCTATTTGATATCCTCTGCATTTAATCAGTGAAGAACAACGTTTATCCAATAATGTTGATGACATACAGCACAATGGAATTTGTAATTTGAACCGTAAATAGAAAAACAGAGCATCAAATAAAATCGATGAAGAGATTACTAAACTTATGCTGCGATTTATAAACTGAAATTACCAGGAAACACATACCAATGGCTTGATTTAAATGCTTGCACCAAAAGGAAATCGCTGCAATCATCAAATTACTACACCGGCAATGTAAATGTGCGAGAGCTCAACGATGGGGGCCCTCCAAAGCCTTACTCCACGCACAATGAAAGATTTACAGAACTAAAATTTGATATTCATTCACCAGAAAATTGTTTACACGGAAATACCACGCAGTTTGGACTCACAAATGTGTTCCTCTTCAAAATCGTGATCCCAACTTCATTGTCTTGCATTTGATTTATACAAATTCTAATTCAAACTGAAATTGCTATAAACTTGCATCTAATTTAATGCTAGAGCTAACGAGATCATCTTCAGGATCGTGGAGTTCCACAAAATCAGTATTGTTCCTTGTTTTGTGTTGAATGCAGAACGAGTGGCCACCTTTGACTCTGATTGACTCGACATCTGCACAGGCCACTTCATCTGACTGTTGGATGTTCATCCATCTGTGGACATTAAGGATCCATTCTTGATCTTCCATTTCCCTCCTAGCTGTCATGTAATTACTCAACCTTGGAGGAAATGTGGGAAGTTAGTACATCCCGTAGTCTAAGTAAAAATCCTAGTTAAAATGCCTAAAAAAATCACAAAACTCAATTTATTAATAAGCAAATGACATTATACCTCTTTAACCATGGTTTATAGATGGACTTTAAAGCTTTCTACTCAAAATGGAGGTTTTATGAAGGAAATGAGGATTATATAAGAGGCAAAAAGGGGTCAAAATTAGTGCCCAACAATAGGTTTAACCTTTTTTAGCCTGGTTGGACTACCGACGGAAAACAAGTCTCCCAGTCCCTTTCGACTGGGAGAGATCTCCTTTGTAGACTTTTATACTTTTATGAAATTAGGAGACTACTCCATGAAAAAGAGAACCACTGGAGTATTCTTCCTTGTTTTAGAATCTCTAAACATGAAAACACCATCAAGCATTTACCATCTCGGGCTCGACAAAAATCCATGAGATAATATCATATTGAGCATACTTCTATCCCTTCTTCGTGGTGCTTAAATTATGAAGAATGCCCAAAATGGTGTCTCTAGGAGCCCACACATATTACATATGGTCTCACATTATGGAAGCTTCACCCCATTGGCTCTCCTTTTTCCCGAGTGCTCTATGATGAGTCTCCCTTGGATCCCTTGGATATCACTATTCTAGTTACTCCCCCAATTATTTTTCATTGCAATTATCTCCCAGATTTCACAGTTATGATCCCTTTCCCATGAGTAAGTTTCATTTGCTTCCAGGTCATCCCTGCGATCATACTTTGAACAAAGGAAGTTTGAGTCCCCCATACTCCCCTTCCCCTATTCCCCATTTAGTGTCTCAATCCCCTGATTGTTACACATATTTGTTTATCCCCCTGAAGCTTCTATCAAGGAAACATCATTTCCTTATTAGTTTCAGGTCTCCCTTTGTTGAATTCAACACATATATTCCAAAGGATAGACCTAGTGGTCTCTGTATCGTAGTTTCATCCACCTCATTGATGAGTTCCTTGGACCACTTGAAAGGATTCCTTAGTTCCTTTCGGGTTTGTTGTGTCTCACGTGCTCGACTTCAGCTCCACCATTGCACCATAGAGATTTGTACAGGGTACTAGTTCCTTCATTATTTGGTTGAAGACCTTGGTTGTCACCTGACTCTAGCACATTGGTGAGTCTATTTTGGGGCCCATATATTTTCATGTCCCTTGTAATTTATGTGTTGCATTGGTGACAATGTTCAAAAGCCACCTAGTGTCATGCTTTTGTGTATCTATAGTACTTGATGTCGCTTATTGTACCATAGAGATTTTGACTCTCAGTCAATGAGTTCATATATATGTGTACACCTCCAAATCTAGTAGAGCATTAGTTGTTATGATATTTCATTCTATGAGAATTCCATTATTTCTATTTATTAGTTCTTCAGATCAACATTTGTATTTAGCCTCCCATTGAGGCCACCATTATGTATCACCAGTTGTATATGTATTAATTGGATCCCATTTATTTAAGCCTTGATCCCCATTTTTATTTTGGGACATTGTTGCGAGGATGGGTATGCCTTCCTCGTCCATATACATGTCTAATATTATATGTACCTCATCCATTTTTTAGAATAAATACAAACCAAAAGCCACTTCAGTTCGAATGAGTGAACTCCACTCCTCATTGGTCCTCTCTAGTCTCTCCACCATTGTCATCATTTTCCCCTAATCATATGATTTCTATCGACCATACGATGAGCTCCCACCCTCACACATTAAGGGGCAATCTGTTAACACCAAAAAATATTCACCTAACTCTCCATGGTCTAAACCATAGTCATACATCATTTTCCCACCATTACTTCCTCCATTTTGACCTTCACAACTAAAAATCCACCAAATATGGTACAAAACATTATTATTCCTTCCCCATAAATAAAGGGAAGTTGAGAATTTATTGTGATTTATCTCCATTCTCTCCAAAAAGGACCAAAAAACCCTAAAAATGATAATGGGTCAAAACCCATAGATAAATACCATGCACAATAAAATACCACGGGTCAAAAACCCTTGGACCATCCTATAAATAGAATGTGAAGGTCTCCCCAAAAACATTTTTAGTCACACTTTTTGGCCATTCCAAAAACACACTTTTTGTCATTCATTCACTCACTCTCAAACCTTTTGCCATTATCATCACACTTTTCCATATCATTTCCCATGGTGTATGATGAGCTTCCTCCATACCCATTTGGATCCATTCCCCCTATTTGACAACCACTATTGGAGTAGACTAGAGACCCAAACCATGGAGCTTTAGGATCATTTTTGCGGACAGATACAGTGGCCCAACTTCAAAACAAATGTATTTTTTTTTCTTGTTTTGCATTAGTTAGTAGAATATATCTGAAAAATAAATTATTGTTGTTATTGCTATCGTTTATTGTTGTTCATCAAAGTCGAGTAATCCTTTGCACCATTGAATTCTACCCTATGATATGGATGATATAGGGTAGGTTCTTTTGCATGTAGTAGGGGAGAAATCCCCACTACAACCCCCTCCACTCTTTATCTCTCTCTCTCTCTCTCATGCACATCCCTATGTTGCACATATATTTTGCAACATAGTGAATTCCACATGATTTGGTTCCTTGCACATAGTGCAAGATTAATTTTTCTTCCCTCCAATGGAGTTCATGTGGCTTATCCATGTGTTGGGTTTTGTGTCTCCCTCTTTCCAAGGATCTCAAACTAGGTTCAATCCCTTCTGCTCAACACACAAAGCCTAAGATATCATACTGACCGATTAGATATCAGCCGATAGTACATGCAACACAAATGTTGTTTCACTCGAGATATCTCTCTTGATGGGTAAGTGTCGGAACCACATTTTTGCAGTTGGGTGGGAGGGCGTTTAGTACCTTGGCTCTATGCTAAGGCTTCCAACAAAGTCTGAGGGTGGATTATTTGTGTTCACTGTGCTCCAAGAGATAATTTGTTCCTCGACCTCTCTTATCCAACTTAGTAAATAAACATAATACATACAACATAATCATACCCAGTAATACAAAGCGATCATCATATATCTATTCATATATAAGAAAAACTACATCCATTCATTCAATACAACATTTACACATATATCTAAGTTATTGTCATCATTCACACATATGCACAGAATATAATGTTGAAACCCATCCGGGAAAAAGCAACAAGGTTCTCTTCATTTAGAATGTTGAAATAGATGCACCTTTTATCTACGCAATAAGCTGCAGACTCTACTCAAGGTCTTTTTCTCTAACTTTACAAACTCTTCCTCCCTATCATGCTCTCCGATATTCTCTTTTTCCTCTTCCTACTCTAACTCTACTAGTGATTCACACACAACCTGGATCGACTCAACCTTTCCTACCCTTCTGCACACTTAGTTGTAGATCCTTTACACTGATGCAATTAGAAATACAGATCCATCTACTAAGAACTCATGCTTTTCATCCAACGAGAATATACAACAACTAACTATATGGATAATGTCTAACACAAACTGATTGTTAGGAGCATGTCTAACACCAAATGACTGTCAGGAGAAAGTCTAACCCGCATACATCTTGGATTCCTTCTTTAGTAGCTCCATTACAGACTTGATATCGATTCCCTACATACTTGATACAGACTCAATACCGACTCGATACAGACTCTATTCAGACTCATTACAGACTCATTTATATTGCTATCTCATCTAACATACTATAACCATCCAATAGGATGTCTTTCCTATTCTAGCAACACCTAACGGGAGGCACTAAAGAACTGACTTACAAAGATGCCTTCATGTGTGTGGTTTCTGCAGACTCCAGGCAAGATCGTACACATGATCGTTAAGGTCTGTCACTTTGACAGCATTATGCCTTACTATCTCTTTCCAACCATTATGCTACTTGCACGCCATCTTCTGCTGATATTCTGTCGTACCATCTCGTGTCGCACTCCATCCTTCTATCCTGGCTTACTTATCTGATGCAACTTCCTCTTCCACCATTGTCTCCTCCTCTTCTTCCTCTCTTTGACTTCCTCTATTGCAACATCCTTCCTATGTTGGATAAAGTTGTCATTGATGGCCACACATTAATGACAAAGGTAAAAGTGATGTTGTGGCAAGGTCAAGGTCAATTTACACAGTGCTCAACATTTGCCACCTAATGAGCCAATTGACCCATTCTATGGTCAATTGGAGATGGCTGTAATACCCTAGATAAAGATGTTGATGTTGTGGACAATGTACATGCATTTGATGACATGGTGTCATGGAAAACATGGAATTGTTTATCCCAATCATAGGTCCTCTTCATAAAGAAGTTTTAAATTCAAAAGTGCAAAGTCGGCTCTTTAATAGTTTCAAAATCCATACAGGTCGGCCCCATAAAGATAGGGATCGATTTCTTATTAATAAAGAAACATACCTTCAGTTTCGATGTGAGGAAATAGTGGAGTGAATAAGCCTATGAGATTTTTTGGAGGAGTGAAAGAGGGTAGCAGTAGTGGAGGAGAATATAGAAGGGGTTGAGGAGCAATTATAAGAAGTCTAGCAGTAGTAGTGGACGAGGAGCAGACAGAAGGGGCCGAGGAGCAGTATGACAGAGTAGAGTAGTTTCAGTAGCCAAGGAGCAATCAAGCGAGATGAATTTTTATGCTTTATCTTTTGCTGAAAGGAACAAGTCTGAAGGTGACTATGAAGAAATCTCAGATTGGTGAATCTTCTCATCAAGTTGTCTCGGCCTAAACTTGTGAAGAATCATAAGAAGTGAAGCTTGGTCCAGATCAAGTGAATTCGAGTTATGACAGTCTGAGGACTGTTTTAAAAAAATAACAGTTAAGCACCATTTGATTCTGAGGGTGGTTGGGTGGAGCAAGGGAAGGACATTTTTGTTCTTTGGAAAGTTGTAGCAGCCTTTCAGCTAAAGCTGTTAACCAAAGGTTGTAATCCTCTCGAGGTGTGGAAGCACCTCCATACATTTCTTGTAAAAATATTGGACATAAATATAAGTTTTATTTTTTATGAGAATCTTAATATTTACCAGTGTATATGAGTGTTTACTGAACTGATAGAAAGATCTTAGTAAACTGTTGTAAGAAGTAATTACCAAAATTCAAAAGGCATAGTTTAATACTTTACAAAGTTTTTAATTTCGAAATATTTTCTTGAGTCCACAGATCCACCCCCCCTCCCAGTGGACTATGGGTTCTCACATTTTGTATCAGAGTCAATACCTTCATTGTAGCTAGATTAGCTTGAAGGTAATTCTTGAAGATCACCTCCTTGTCAAACAATGAAGTTTAGGGAAATTCCTAAGTTTGATGGAACAATTTATACCTTTTGGATAAAATGAATGAAGGCCTATTTGATGTCTCTAGGTTTTTATGTATGGTGCAGTATCATCAATGGGTATGTGATACCTAAGAATGCACCAACAACTGACGAAGAAAAGAAGTCTTGTGAAAACAATGTGATAGCCTTGAATGCAATTTTAGGAGGATTGGAAAAATCAGAGTTTGTCAAAGTCATGAATTATGATACCGCCAAGGAAGTATGTGACATGTTGAAAAATATATACAAAGGTGACTAAAAGGTCCAAAAGGAAAAATTGCAGAAATACTGGTCTCAATTTGAAGGACTAAAGATGATGGAAGAAGAGAACATTGCTGCATAGCTTCAAAGGGTTGAATAAGTGGTAAAAACGATGAGAGGGCTTGGTGAATAAATCAAAGAAATAGTGGTCATTCAAAATATACTAAGATCTCTGCCTTCCAGATTCAATCCCAATTTTTTTGTAGTTGAAGAAAGAGATACTCTGGACCAACTCAAATTGGATGAGTTGCATGGGATACTCATGACCTATGAAATTAGGATTGAAGACTCTAATCCTAAAGAAGATGTTGGGCCAGGAAAAATATGCAAGGAAGAATATGACACGCAAGCATAGTAGGAAAAGTGAGCATGCGATGGGGAAAAGGCAGGTTAAGAAGGGAATGAAAGAACCGGCACAAGAAAGGAAAAACATGCACGTGACAAAGGCAGGATAAGGATGGAAAGGAAGCGCAAAGTAGAGGATTAGTGCAACAAGCAAAAGTACATCCAGAGTCAATGGAAGAGGAAGGTAGAAGAGTTAAAGAGAAATAGGTGCAAGTCAAGGAAGACTATAGAAGGACGAACCAACATAAGGCTAAAGGACAGTTCTGCGGCTAGTTATGACCTATATAGATAGGTTGAAAGATGTTTCTGTCGCTAGTTAAGGTTGTGTCTAATGTAATACAGGAAGTTTACCCCTAGTTTGGCCTATCATCAATGTAATCGCAGATATTTTTTAGCTACTTGTGTCTGTAATAACTGAGTTGTACTAAGTTGGCCCTACGCAGTGTTGTAAATACTATAAATAGGAGGAACCCACTCTATATAAGGGTTAGCTGAGAGAGGTATCTCGGAGATTAGATCCAGTTAGTTTAGTATTGTGACTTATAAGATGATTTTAGTAGAAGTAGAAGGTTTTTCAGCCATGGATCTACAGCTGAGTGCATAGACCGTTTGGTAGAAGAGTCGATCCAGGCTATGAGAAAATCAGTAGGAGTATATTGAAGAATAAACCAGAGAGCATGAGAGCAAGAAGTGTTGAGAAAAAGACATATATTAAGAACAGTCTGTAAGTTGCAGACTGCAAGGTGCTACCTATATTTCTAATGCTAGATGAAGAGCACCTTGGCGGTTTTTGCCAGATGGGTTTCCAAATTATTTCTTGTGTTAAATGGATGAATGTTGAATATTTATGTGAATGTTTTCTTACTTTACATTATTATAGTTACTGTGGAATGCATGTCACAATATTACCAATTAGTATATGAATGAATGAATGTCTAAGGCATGGTCAACATGTTATGCATGATTTCATGGTTAAGCTACTAAGTTACGATATAATTCACACACTGTCAATTTATAAGTAAGGAATCAACTGCATCGCACAGTCACACCAGTTGTTGATTTTGAAGGACAAGGTTGTGTCACGTGCAGATTGTGATACACAATTCCACCTCCGTTGGATAGTAATAGACTCCATCCTCCTATCTCTATCAAGCGCCTTGGCCGCGCGCCAAGGGATTATAATCCCTCGCCAACTGCGGAAACATGGTTCTGGAAGTTACACATTAAGATATATCAGGTGATACTACGCCTACCTTGCAGGTGTTACCAACTGAGATTGCTTTGTCGAGCCGATGTCTTTTAATGTCTCGTTGGTATTGTGTTGTTGTTGACCCTTGGTTCACGTAAGTAAGGAGATAGAGGCCAACAAATTGTTTCGTTTCCTGGACCCGCAATCATTAGAGTCGAGGGAAATGTTGTGGAATCCAACAAGGAATGAGATAGAGGACTAGATGGAGTCTAAGACGTTAGACTTTGTGTAAGAAGAGAGAGCAGGATCACAGTTGAGCACATAAAACTAGTTGGATCAGTACATATATTCTGATATTCATGAGATCTTCTTTACAGAGTTTCCCATTGTGTTATGTGAGTGGTTTTCAAGGTTGGAAACTCAGCAGACAAATTTGCAAAGAATAGAAGCGGTTGAGTGGAGTGATCAGTTGGTTTGCGAGATAACCAGTGTAAGTAACACCATCTCTAGAGTTGTTGATTTTTGGGTCGATAGTATTTTGCAAGGGTATATTACTGAGTTTGCAGTAGAGACTATAACCTCATATAGTGAGGGTGAAAGGAAATTTTTCGAAGGACCTTGAAAAAGGTATTTTTTGACATTAAATAAATGGATAAAGATGCTTGTCTATGAGAAGGGCATCTTGCAGTTGAGTAGTTGAGCTGCATATCCCAGGAGAAGGGATATGTCATTTACGATCTGTAGAGAAAATGGGAAATGGTAAGATGAGATTTTCCCAAGAAGTACATAACCTAAACTAGAAGCTGGAGTTCTAAGAAGTGGAAGGTGTTGGTTGTGGAGCCTAATATTCTAAATTGAGAGATATTATTCAGTTGTGATTGTAACCGAGGAGCACTGTACACTCATTCCCCCTGCCTTAGGGTTTGGGGCAGCGCCCTGAAAAAGGGGGTTCGGGGGTATTTCCCCCAAGAAACGGGGGTTCGGGGGAAAATCCCCCAAGAAATATTTTTGGGATGTGTGTTGGCCAACAGTTTTGTAGACCCATGGTATTGGGTTAACCCTAGAATTTTCCCATTGTATTTTCCCTATAAAAGAAAGCATTGTAAAACGATTGAGTATGGTATTGTATTGTATTGGAAGAGAGACTGTGAGAGCGTGAAGAGGAAGTGTAGCAGTTTTGTTGCAGGGTGTATCCCTTCATCTTTATGGAATGTAATAAAAGGACTGGCAATTTCTTTGTGGATGTAGCCCATCGTTTGGGTCAACCATGTTATATCTGTGTCTCTTTGTAATGTTTTAATGTATTTTGTATCTTGTTTATTGATTTAACTGTATATCTGTTATTGCTCTGTGGTCCTGTTTTCTAACAGAAGGAGGTTTAGATCATGGAAAAGGAGAAAGATAGAGGAGGGCCGACAAAATCCTAGTTTGTTCGAAGAGAGTGAGCATGAACTTCATTCGCAGCTGGACGAAGCCTGTATTGCGACAAAGAGGAGGAATATTTCCTGACTTATGAAAGAGTAGAAGAATCCAAAGAATCTGTAGAGACACCAAGATTAGGACACAACTACATCATACCCGGAGTATTGCTAGAGTTAAGGTCTAGAGCTTCATCTCCTAAAAGAGTTGGTAATATTGATAGTGCTAGTACTGTGGTTAGCATGCGGGAGGGTACACCTCCATTACATTATTCATCAAATAACCCTGATGCCAACTCAATGGACGAGCATGATATTAGGTTACCCACATTCAATGGGAATGGGGCAGAAGATCCAGAGCAGCACTCGTTCCTCTGTGAAGCTATTTGGATGGTTCACTTAGTTCATAACAAGGACCTAAATAAACAATAGATGATCACAACTCAGAGGCATGGTGTGCTGGATTCGTTTATGAAGTTCTTTATAGTACCACCAGGAGCACCACAGAAAACCCTTGAAGAAATACAACTCGCAATGATCTGTGAGTTCATAAAACCTAACTCTGATTCGCAGTGCATCACTGAGATCAAGGAGATAAAACAAGCATTGGCAGAGTCAGTATGGGATTTTGACCAGCGATTTAAAACTTTTATTGCTAAAGTAAGTTTCCAAATGTTGGATGTACAACATAAAGAGTGGTTTATTGTTGCAATATTACCACATATCCAAGGCCTGTTAATGCAAAAAAAGATTGAATCACAGACAAAAGTGCTAGAACTGGCGATGAAGCTGGAAGCCTCGCCAATCGGTGACGACACCACCGAAATGGTGCAGATTCAGTCATAGATGGCTAATATGACGATACAAATTCAAGACATCAAGAAGGGAAAGTAAGCACAAGAATACTTATGGTGCACAAAATGCAAAATGGATAGACACACCAAGGATAATTTCTTGACCTACATGAACTATATCTCATTAAGTGCACCAAACCCATTGAGTGCCCACGGACTACCCTGGTGCCGCATATGCCAGACTAGAGGACATCATGACGAAGACTGCCTATACCTACAAAAGGTTGTAAGTACATCAACAAATATTTTCTATAAATTTTGTAAGTCAGTAGGACATGAATATAAGGATTGTAGAGCATACCAACTCTTGAAGGAAAATATAGTGGACACCTACTTAATGAAGAATGATGGGCAGCCTCAGGCTAAACCAATGCAAGCATTTTATCAGCCTATGCAGTTCCTGCCAATTAGAATAAGAACTAGTATTAGCATCAGTGTGGGCCTCAAAATCAGTATGCACCAAATAATAAATATCAACTGCAATACCAATGAAATTAGTACCCACCGCAACAACCACACCCTCAGGGACGGCGAGGTAGAAACTTTCGAGGAAGAGGAGGAGGACTTGGCAAAGGAAGAGGTCAAGTTACATGCTATAACTATGGAAAACTGGGCCATTACACTAGATATTTCCAAGAGCCTACAAATACATGCTCATATTTTAAAGCATAGGACCATAATGTGGATAAATTCCCTTAGTTGATTGCAAAGTGGCAAGCTAGGACCATTACAGGTCCTAAACTTGCATGAAATCCAAACCCAAATCCAAATCCTAACTTGAATGTGCAGATGATTGTTGTTGAGCCAAGAGAACCAAGCATTACTTTCATAACACGAGGAGGTTCTATGACCAAAGCTGATTAGGATATATTGCAAGAACAACTACAACCACAAGTACGATCCGCAACGTAGAGAAAAGTTCCATTCGACGTTAAAAAATGGAAGGAAGTCTTTCTAGACGTGCGACCAGAGTTTGCGGACCCAGTACAACTATCCTCATCAGCCGAAGTAAGGGACATGCCTGAATGATTTCAACAGATATTCCAAAAGAAGGTCTCACATAAGGTTAGTAAGCTCAAATCGTTTCTGTCAAGTTGCTTAGCGTTAATTCAGGTTAAAGATCTTATTGCGGAACTACAATAACCGATAGAAGAAACCACATAAGAGTCGCAACTAGAAAGAAGAGTTAACCAGGTTAAAAAGAAGTTTAAAAATTGGCTTGAGTTAAGAATGAATGCACATATAGGAAACTACGACATGGATTATATATTTTTAGACCTAGGATGTCAATATTTTGACACGATAGACCTAGGAAAGCATGGGAAAGCTGCGCTTGGACTGGTCTCTTGTCCAGTTGCAACTTGCAAATGAGGAGAAGGTCCTACCAATAGTTAGGTTGAGTCAAGTCCCTACTGACATTGAGGGGTTGTGCACATTTGCAGACTTTGAATTCATTAACATTGTTGATGACACAAATCCATATCCCACGCTTCTAGGGATATATTGGGCCATAGATAATCAGACCATTATCAATTTTAAGAAAAGGATACTCTTATTCGAGGATAATGAGATGAGGGTAGTGTCTCCCATTGATCCATTATAGGGACAGAGATACATCGAGCCTATCTACAAAGAGGGGCAGGGTGATTATATTGACTAGATCTATAGTGTCACTACCCTCCAAGAAGACTGTCAATCTGACAGCAGATGGAAACCCGAGCTAGAGTAGTGCTAGTTCATGCACATCTGACTTAGGAGAGGCCTTAGAGAATTGGGAAAACTGGTTGCATGAGGTCTCTGTGAGGAGGTACGTTAAAATCACAAGGTCTATGCGATGGGTAGAGAATGAGTGTTAGTTTTTCAACATTTTAAGCTAGCATTATGACAAGATCTTTTCACTGAGAGAATAACAAGCATAGCAATCACATAAGCACATCAAGAAACAAGAGACACAAATATTTTGGGAGGGGAACCCATAAATGGAGAAAACCCCTCAACTTCCTCTAAGATAGTATCACCACAAGATGTGATCCCAAAACAATAAGATGACCTCCCAACAAAATAGCAGCCTTCTGTCTTCTGTCAAGCCATAGAATTTCCTTCTCCAAAAGTGTGCCACACTTGAGAGAGCAAGTGATGTAATTCACAAGTGATAAATAGAGAGACTCACCCTCTCTATTTATATTAGTCCGTTCACTTGAATTACCATCTCACACGTAGGCTCGACCTAATAATTACTACTCGAGCCTACACCTTAATTAGTGTATAATAACTCAAGTGCCCCATAACTTTGGGGACTTACCTAATGACTTGAAATGACTTGATTACATTATTAATCCTCCCGATCGGAACATCGGGGCATGACCACATGACTCAAATACATAATAGAAACATCCTGGAATAAACATCGGGTTACAATATATAAAGTACATATAAGAATACATTCTGAAGTTACATATACATCAACACTCCCTCTTAACTAGGAAGGTATTCTTTCGACACAATTTTTCAGCACTGGTCTTCTTCTCTGTATCAGCTGGATCTTCTGAGTCATCTGGATCTGGATCATCTCTCGATCTGGATCATAAAAAAAAAATGGCATCACTGGATCTAGATCATCACTCGATCTGGATCAACATCACTAGACTGGATCTGGATCATCACTCGATCTGGATCATCTCTCTGGACAGGATCTGTATCATCTCTCGATCTGGATCATCACTGCTGGATCTGGATCATCACTCGATCTGGATCTCTCGGAGTCATCATAACTGGATCTGGATCATAGCTCGATCTGGATCTCCTGTGGTCATCATCATGTGTGTACTATCTCGTCATGGGAAGTTCTACAGAGCCAACCCTTTTTCATGCTGGATGTAGGCCCACCACCTGCAGGTCTTCATCATCACCGGCCATACTGTGGAATCCTCAGGACTTATTATGTGCGTCACAAAACCTTGAAAGAGCATCCCAGGCTGTTACAAGCACACAGCTCTACCTATAGGATCTCCCAGGGCTCCGAATTACATGTGACCTCACCACAAAACCTCGCAAGAGAATCCCAGGCTGTTACGAGCACATAGCTCTACCTATAGGATCTCCCAGGGCTCCAAATTACATGTGGTCATGGAAAAACATCGCAAGAGCATCCCAGGACTGATTACGGGCACACAGCCCAACCTAACGGATCTCCCAGGGAACCGAATTACATGCCATAGGACAAAACCTCGAAAGAGCATCTGCCAGATATCCCAGGGAACCGAATTACATGCCATAGGACAAAACCTCGAAAGAGCATCTGCCAGATATCCCAGGGAACCGAATTACATGCCATAGGAAAAACCTCGAAAGAGCATTTTCTAGATGTCCCAGGGCACCGAATTACATGCCATAGGCAAAACCTCGAAAGACCATCTGCAAATCTCCCAGGGCTCTGAATTACATGCTCATCTACACAACCTGATCCACAGCCATAGAGTATCAACCTGATACTCACCATACATCATCCTGATGTACTCATGATCATCCTGATCATCATCACTGCAACATCCTGCTGCATATCATCTGGAGCAACATCCTGAAGCTCGTCATCCATGATCATCTTGATCATATAGTGCATCTACCTGATGCATACCAAGTATCTATCATTATACATGATCTACCTGACCATACAATGTATCCACCTGATACATATATAGATACATGGTCCAAGCACACATCATCCAGTGCTTACATCCACAGCCATGTGAAGGATCCCCCTTCCAACATGCTTGGAATGGCTTCAGCAAATGTGTCCATCACTTCTTCCTCGAAGTATCCTCGATCTGAAGCACGCCAAGTCTCTCTCTGAAGTACTCGAACTTCACCCTGTCTAGTGGCTTCGTCAGCACATCTGCAATATGCTCGTCCGTCGCAACATATAGGAGCTTCACAGCTCCTCTCTGCACTATATCCCTGATATTGTGATATTTGATCTCTATGTGTTTCGACCTGTCATGAAACACTGGGTTCTCGGACAGCTTCACACAACTCTGGTTATCACAGAAGATACTAGTAGCCTCCAACGGGAGATTAAATAACTCAGACAGTAGCTTCCGTATCCATACTGCCTCACAACTAGCTGAACAAGCTGCGACATACTCTGCTTCAGCTGTACTTAGTGCCACACAAGATTGCTTCCTGCTAAACCAAGAGATCACACCTGATCCCAAACTGAAGCAACATCCAGAAGTACTCTTCCTGTCGATGGCACTGCCTGCCCAATCTGAATCAACATAACCCCCAAGGTTAATCTTCTGATCTGCATCATACTTGAGCCCATAATCAATTGTACCCTTCAGGTACCTCAGAATATGCTTTGCAGCAATCAAGTGAACATTTCTCGGATCTGTCAAGTACTGGCTCAAGGTGTTCACAGCAAAGCAAATATCTGGTCTCGTGTTCGTCAGGTACATCAATGACCCAATCATCTGACGATACATCATAGCATCAACCGAATCTGACGAAGCATCACACAATGGCTTTAGGTTCGATGCCATAGGTGTGGCCATTGCCTTGTAGTCCATCATCCCAAACCTCTTTAGGATCTCTACTGCATACTTCCCTTGTCCAAGGAATATTCCATCTGTACTCTGCCACACCTCCATGCCTAGAACAATAGTGCATCGACACATAACAGGAGCATCACTGGTCTTCTGTCTTCAACCTTGAAGCAAAGG
>LPNX010865529.1:15955-114742 GCA_001517045.1 Pseudotsuga menziesii
CATCAAGGCTTGTTCTGGATGGCCCTTCAATTTGTACAAGCCTCCTTCTTATTATCCAATCACTACCGCATCATCGATAGTCTTTCCTTTTGGCCATATGATGACTTGACATCTATGAATGCAGCCCACATTCCTTTTGCATCAATGCTGAAATGGAGAGAAGGTTCTTCTTCAATCCTGGCACAAACAATACTTCTTTCATTGTTAGAGACTTACCAGAGTCTAGCTTGTATGAAGATTCCCCACTACCTTTTATTGGACAGTGGTAGTCATCTCCTAGTTTCACCTTGTGAGGTGATTCATGTTCTGATAGTCTTACAAAGGATTCCTTGAATCCCGTCATATGTTTGGAAGCACCACTGTCTATGAGCCAATCATCACTTCCATGAGTAATGTTACCTGTGAGAGCTGATATCAGAACATATTCATCCTCGCTTGAAGAATCTTCACTTTCATATCTGGATCTCTTTCTGGAAGGTTCATCATCCTCTGCAGCATGAGCATGATGTCTTCTTTGGCCTCGTCTCCCTCTGAAACTGGAACCTCTACGCTCATGTAGGTGTCCAATCCAGAGAGATAAAATACTTCTATGCTTGGAAGTTGTCAACTTCACCAAGCTTATCATCAAGCTGATCACTTTGAAATGAGAACCTCAAATGGAAATAGCAAAGGATTAGATCTTACCGATTTGAGGTGTCTGCCCTTGTCCCAGAGTTTGCTGATCTAGGGTTTGTCGCAGAAACCCTAATTTTCAAAACTTGGAATCCTTCAGATATTATTGGATGAATAGATATATCTCTTCAAATGGAGCTGTCCAATGTACTCCTTTTCTGAAAACAGTGAAGGGAAACTCCCGGAACAGGAAGCCCTAATTTTCTGATTTCTTCTGCAGAAATTCCTGTTAATGTTTATGTGATATCTCCTAAATTACTGCTCCTATGTGTCTAAAATTTCTCACTGAGGTAATCGCACATTTCCCTGATCCAACACCATAGGTTTCATCAGAATTGGTTTCACCATTTGGGATTTATGATCCTTTTCCCAAGGTGACCTGTTACTGGACTGTTCAGAATAGCGAAGTTGTACGGCATGCCACGTGTCACTGGTTCATCTTCTGAGTCTGAAATTCATACCATAGAAATTAAAGTCCATGCCATTTCTGTAAAATCTTCATGAATTCCATTTGGACCTCTGTAGCCCAATATATTGCATATCTCCCCAGGTGTCCTGTTTATGGATGATTTCTCGAAGAGGCTGGAACCCTAACTTGGAGAGATCATATCTCCCATAATATAGCGAATCAGAGGATTCCCTTTGGATACAATGTGCATCACTATTTTATATTCGTCCCCTGCATTTTTCAGCTTCTGAGACTTCGTCAAGCTCGGAATATCGCCACTTTACCAAAACTTAGCAGTTTTAGCATTTAGGGTTTCTCTAGCTTGGGGTCAAACTAGGGTTTGACTTTCCCGGAGTTTTACCCAACAAAATTTCTTGATCCAGGTCTCTAAAATTAGGTTTTGATGAGGAGAACAATCATATTCTAGTCTCACTCAAAAATTCCTCTTCTGTAGAAAGCCCTAAGTTCCACATCGAAACTGAAAATGCTTGAAATTGAATTCCGCATCGACAGAAAGATGCACCCTTCAATGGAGAGACATCCTAGCATACTTTTGCTGAAAATATGTGGAGGAATATCCACAAAATAGGAAGCCCTAGTTCCTGTAGCTGCACAATGTCTTCTTCTCAGGTTAGCTCTGATACCATGTTAGTTTTTCAACATTTTAAGCTAGCATTATTACAAGATCTTTTCACTGAGAGAATAACAAGCACAGTAATCACATAAGCACATCAAGAAACAAGAGACACAAATATTTTGGGAGGGGAAACCATAAATGGAGAAAACCCCTCAACTTCCTCTAAGATAGTATCACCACAATATGTGATCCCAAAACAGTAAGATGACCTCCCAACACAATAGCAGCCTTCTGTCTTCTGTCAAGCCAAAGAATTTCCTTCTCCAAAAGTGCGCCACACTTGAGAGAGCAAGTGATGTAATTCACAAGTGATAAATAGAGAGACTCACCCTCTCTATTTATATTAGTCCGTTCACTTGAATTACCATTTCACACGTAGGCTCGACCTAATAATTACTACTCGAGCCTACACCTTAATTAGTGTATAATAACTCAAGTGCCCCATAACTGTGGGGACTTACCTAATGACTTGAAATGACTTGATTACATTATTAATCCTCCCGATCGGAACATCGGGGCATGACCACATGACTCAAATACATAACAGAAACATCTTGGAATAAACATCAGGTTACAATATATAAAGTACATATAAGAATACATTCTAAAGTTACATATACATCAACAATGAGTTACAAGTGATGCCCACCTATGAGGGTTTTCTTAAGCTTGTGACCTTCATACATGAGTTTGAAGGACTCATCACAGAGTCGCAACACTTATCTGTGCTAGACCATGTACTAAAGGATACGCCCACTAGATGGTGGGGTACACACAAGCGGTCCATATCATGATGGCCACAGTGCATAAGGTTGTTGGAATACATATTTAGTGAAGAAGTTACCACTGTGAGTCACAAGTACACAGGGATGACAAACCCTATCGAGCACATAAATCAGTTTCACATCGCATTTGTAGAATACCTCTGTCAGGAATGGGTCCATCATTTCATTCAAGCATTGGAAATGACACCCCGAAGCTGGTATACATCTATGGATTTATAACAAAGAACTCAGAAATGGGAAGAGGTAGCTAAACAAATTGCACACACATTTGAATTTTCTGATGAGCAACCTATAGTTGACGTCATGCTTCAAATGATAAAGGACAAGATATTTTCTAAAATCCATGTCGAAGAGGAAAATTCCCACCAGTGCAGTGCGACCATCCAACAATGGATGGCCTACTATAATCTAGTTGGAGACCCAGATGAGGATCCAACTAACATCACCATACTAGAATCAGAGGGCATGCGCACAGTAGAAGGAAGTGGTATTTCAAGCGACCAGTTCCTTAAGTTGTTGAAAATCAAGAAAGTAAGCATTGGGTCACCATAGAACCTGAAATTCACCAGTTTAGGAGATCATTGGGATGATCAGATGGTTGCAAAGATCACAGACTTGCTGCATGAGTTTTAGGATCTATTCCCTACCAACTTTTTAGAGATGAAGGGGATAGTAGGAGACCCGAGGGAGATGAAAATACCAATGAATCCAGATGCTAATCCAGTCAAACAATGACCTATAAGGTTTTGGCTCAAATAATATATGACATGCTCATGGAGCTCCTCATCCTCCTGAACCAAAACCATACCAACTGTCTCCATATATGTGACCACTTAAATCAATAAATAACGGCTATATTTCGGTGGACTAAGCACGGGGGTCATTGCTAAGGGTCGCTTAAGAGCATCAAAAGACTCCTGGGCTTGCTTATCGCAGTAAAACAGGCCATCTTTCTTCAAAATATGCATAAATCCTTTAGTCAAGTTGGAAAAATTAACCACGAATCTTTGCAAGAAGTTCGCCATGCCTTGTAAACATTGAAGGTGTCTAATATTACGCCCGGGAGACAATTGGAGTATTTCCTCAACCTTTAAGGTATCAACTCTTATACCCTCCTTGGATACGATGAATCCTAGTAAATGACCAATAGTCATGCAAAATATGCACTTATGAGGATTTAAACAAACTTGATAATGCTGAACTCTTTCAAACACTAATCTCAAATGATATGGATGACACACTCTCAAACGAGAGTGAGCAGTGAGATCATCCAAATATACTTTGATAATCGTTTTAAGATCATGAAATTTTAAGGTCATGGCTTGCTGAAATGTGGCTCCGACATTTTTAAGGCCGAAGGGCATCTTTTGATATGCAAAAGTACCCCAAGGACAAATAAATGCGGTCTTATGTTGATCCTTGGGCTTAATCTGAATCTGATTATATCCAGAAAAATAGTCCAGAAAGGAAAATACCTCACTTCCCGCACACTCATCCAAAATATGATCAATAAATGGTGTGGGGAAATTATCCTTAGGACAGGCATGATTTAAGTCACGAAAATTAATGCATATACGGATCGATCCCTGCTTCTTATCCACCAAAACAGGAGTTGAAACCCACTTTGTCAAGGGAATGGGATAGATAAAACCAACTTTCGATAGTTTCTCTATCTCAACTTTAATGGCGGGTGCTTTTCTAGGATTCACTGCAAACCAATGTTGTCGAACTTTTTTTGCATCTGGATATGTTTTGATCTCATGTTCAACAATACGAGGGTCTATACTCAGCATCTCTTCGTATGACCAAGTGAAAATTTCATGAACCTTTTTAAACAACTCAATATACTCCTTGATCTCATTGGGGGAACAACCTGGCCCAATGTAGAAATTCTCAATATTTCCAGGATCATAAGAAATATTGATAGGAATTGTTGGTGATAAATTGGCTATGTTTCCATCATCGATATGACCAGGAGAGCTTAATGGAGCCATAGGGCTACCAATATTCTCGCTAAGAATCTCCCTAAAGTCATCACACTCCATACGATCAAGCTTAGGAAGAAAACATGATTGATGATGCAACTCTTCCCAAGGTTTCTCAACCCCAAACATGGCCTTAAGAATAGATTCATCCAATGGAAAAACATCATTGAGGAAATCATGTGAGTGAGATGACTCTACTACCCATGCAGGAAGCACATACGGGTCCTCCTCCTCCGTTCGCGAAGAGGAAGGACTAGGATCTACAACTTGATCAAGATTCACTTGATACACCACCATTCTTGCAGGAAATGGCACGTCTATCTCGATAGGAATACTTGAAGTACTCGGTGAAGGAAGAATCCAAGGATCTTCCATATGGGTAGTGTGAAAAGACACTGAATTAGAAGAGGATGAAGCCCCACCAAAACTAGACCCAATCATAAGAACGGGCATAGGAAAACTAAAGGTTCCCATAAGAGAAGGATACATACCTATGCCCACACTCCCAGTTGCCCCTGAGAATGATCGATAATCGGGATAGAAGCTCCCAATGATGCATTGACACTCGGATTATGGAATGACTTTTGATGAATCTTAGCAATATTCCCATTAAACAGAAAGCATATCAATCAAAAGAGGGAAGAAGCTATGGCTTGCATACTATACATCCAATTCCTACCCAGTAAAATATTGTAGTCAAGGGGCACATCAACCACCTTGACCTCAATCGTGATAGTCTTCCCTCCCAATCGGACCTTTAGAAAAGGAAGAATCCTGTGCAGCCGAAATGATCTACCATCAAAAGCTGTCAGCATAGTGGTGGATTGAGATAATGTGGGAGAATCCAAACCATTCCAACACGACAAAGACATCATGGAAGCAGCAGGGCCTTCTTAAATAACAATATGCATGACAGTATTGTTAAGACACTCTACATGAATCAAAAGAGACATGTAGTAAGGCAAGTGAGGTTGTACTCCCATGGTTTCAAATTTGATCATGGTAGAAGAGCTATCATCACTAACCCCAAGAGTAGACAACAAGGCTTTCCTATACGGAGGACAAGTTTGAAGCACTTCTAATGCGGACATCGCACAAGGAGTCTGGTCCAAATCCTTGACAACTGAATAGTTCTAGGTAGCTCGGGCATTAGGATTGTGTCCCAAACACTTTAAGACTCCCTTAGGAATGTGAGGTGAAGCTTTAGGTTTATCCGTAGGATTTTTTATTCGCAAAGGGATCTCAGGTGGGGAAGGTTCTTTCCCAAGGTCTGGTTGTGACGAACCATAATCTTTCCCATGAGTCACAACTATAGCAGCATGCACCATGTTGATGCAACCGTGACCACTATTGGCCTCTGGCATATTTTTATCTCCACCCGATGCACAACCAGGATCAATGATCCATGAGTTTATATTTTTATTATTTGGTAAAGGATTGGTAAACACAGCTGGGCACCGTGCAATGAAATTCGATGCATCCTCCATACGAGGTCACAAGTGAGTGAGATGGTCATCCTTACACAACTTGCAAGGAAAATTCACCTTACGTTTAGACTTCTTGTCCCCCCTAGCATTTTGAGTGTTCTTGTCATTATTATTAGCATTTTCGTTCTTGTTCCCACCCTTACGATTATTTTATTTTTTTCTTATTCCTTCCAAGATGTTGGTTTCCTTTCAGGTTCGATGATTGCATGGAAAGTACACTCGTTGATTGGGTAGGTTGAGATAAAGCCATAGCTTGTCTCGACGCAGACTGGTTAATTGACAATTGGCTCACTTGTTTCACAACCGAGTTCGCAGTTTTGGTACTAGTAGAGCCCACAAGCCCAGGCTTGACCTTGGGGTCGAAATTGGATCTAGAAGCATTAGGTATAATCTCATACAAAATTCTAGATTGAGCATAGATCAAATCCAACTCTTGTGCCCTAAAGATATCTTGTTCCTCATTTTGAACTCCCAATGTAGAAAAAGCCTTCACGATGTAAGGTAACAACGATTTGAGGAACCATTCAAGAAGAAACTTTGGTGGTATAAAGGATTTTATTAACTGTTTCCATCTACGCCACTCTTGAATATGATCTGAAATGTGTGTGGCTTTGTCTTGCCGAAAGGTTGACAAGATTTCGGTATAGACATCATAACGTACGGGTAGCTGGAAATGATTAAGGAAATTCATATAAATATCATCAAACGTAGAATAAGTTCGCCTTGGTAACTATATATACCATTTCTCTGCATGACCCATTAGGGTGCGTTGAAATAGCCTCAAATGAATGGAATCGTCATGTAAGGAATTGGAAGAGCACCAAAGGTGGAAAGTGGTGACATGCTCACCAAGATATTCACGAGCCTTACCTTCGAACTTGGGAATGTCTGAATGAAGCTTGGTAGGGACTACCGACCATGCTGGGTTATGAGACATTGGATCGTTCATTAATATCGACAAGTCAGGTAAGTTCAATGTCACAAGGAAAGGGATCCTAGGTTGAGCTGGTCGATTCCATGCTCCCTAGTAGTTTTGATTCATGTAAGGTTGATTGCTATAAATACCATGGCCTTGGCCATAATAAGCTCCTCCCATTTGACCCATGTAGGGCTGCATGGAAGCATTGTGATGTGGGGTACCTTGATTATGAGGCGCTACAAAGCCATAATTAGAAGAGTAAGTGGGTTGTTGATACCCATACCCATAGAGTTGGTAGTTTTGTCCATACTGCGGTCCATAAGATTGTCCATGAGAAGCTCCATAAGGTGTTCCATGGGATGTACCATGAGAAGGTCCATATTTCGGTATATGGGGAGCTCCATGAGGTGGAACATGAGATGATCCAGAAACAGGTATATGACCTGCTGACACAACACGACATACTCGGCTCTAAGATACAACCATGTTAGCAGTTGCAGAATGAACATGGCTAGTAGCAACATACCGGCATGAAGGCCCATGTGAATTAGAGAGAGGATGAGTCATTAAAAATGCATTCGAAGGAATGGGGTTCGAAGACAAAGGGACATGTGAAGGAATGTAAGTGGTGTTCCCAATGCTCACTTGTCTTGGTCCTGGTATCTGAATAGGATTACTAAAACTAGGCCTAGGAAGAGCACGTGAAGACGCCTCCACCACCAGGATGGAAGGTGCAATGTGACTAGTGCCCCCAAACCTCTCCACATGGAAAAGAGTGGGAGTGCCCCCAGGCATAGTGCCAGGGTCAATTTTCGACTAGGCATGATATGCCAGATCAGGATCAAGGATATCAGGTATGTCATATCTAACATTACTAGTGCTTGTGGGTTCATAGTGAGTCTTGTCACCCATAAACCAATACCGACGACCTGTGAATGAGGGATCATAACCAGATCATGAAGGCTTCTCATATGAAGGATCATATATGCTAGTAGGATCTTCCTCCCCAACCTCGTGAGGTGAAGAAGACATCTCTGGAATCTCATCCTCATGATCTCCCATGGTGTGTGAATCAAAGTGAGAAGTAGTTCACCCGGACTGTCTGGCTCTCTCTCCCAAAGGAGGAGGAGACGTGGAAGGCAGAAGTATTGCTAAATGATAGAATGGCGGGGTTCCGCGCCCGAATCCACAATGACTCAAAAAATAAAAAGACTTGATCTAATTATACAAACCCTGGGAAAACTAGCATGCACAAAGCATACACTTAAAAATGTAAAGCCAAATCAAAAGCAAACCAAAGGTAGGATATGTGAGCTCCCGAATGAAGCAGGTATGTCTTTCCTAGGAGAGTCTTGAGACTCCCATACACAACAAGCAGAGGTTCGTAACCAATTATAGTGGCCCTAAGCTTCAACACATATAGAGACTATTCTTTCCGACCCCTACCTAGCTAGGACACCTGTAGAATAACCTCTACAAATACCCCATCGATAACCTAGGTAAGGAAACTAAGGTCACCTTGATATAATAAATGCTCAGGCAGACAGTCGCAGGTGAGATTGACCATGTGGGAAAGGTAACAAAGCCCAAATCCTGAAAGCACAACTAGTACCCCAGGGGTGCACTATCCAATACCTCAAAGGTCCCCAGATACGAATACAATCCTGAAAATATTTTCGGTGCTAATCAATCACAATCAGGGGTCATCCCAATATTAATTGCTCGCACTACCTCGTTCTTAACTCCCTTGTAAGAGGAGGATCATGAGAAACACTAATTATATAACGGATTTCACACTTTCACGTGGACAGACACCTAATTGTTTTGTTTAGTGGCCTTTGAGAATTAACTCACAGTGAACTATTCCAAGACCCTAAAACCTAGTCTTGTTGGCGCACCCTAGAAAAGAAAAGAGTGTAATTCATTTTATTATACGTTGATTTTAATTGTCTTTATTACTTAAAGGGTAAATGGTTGTGCAACTAATGATGTTATGACACAACAAGAAGTAAAATGCACACCTAACAATCAATGCAAATGCACCGTGTTGAATGAAAAACATGGTATGCTACTATGTGAAGTGCAAAACTTTTCCTTCAAATGTATATGCAATCATTCTTATATGAAAACCTGACTAATATTCACCAAGCAAACCTCATGCAAGTACCATGCTAATGCAAAATGCAAAGAATGCATAACTATGCAAAAAGAAAAATGTTTCTGTATTTTTGAATTAAATGAGATAAAAAGCAAAAATATGACTCTACCACCATCAGACTCTGCAACCACTCACAGACAACAGCCAAGCAAAGTACTAAGGTAAAAGAGACCTAATGCACTAATCTCAAAACAAAAAATAGAAAATGAAATGACAAGAACATTTTCAAAAATCAAATAAAAAAGAGTCTCTAGTCAGAAACAGAGGGGAGATACAGACTCCAAAAGCATCAAAGAAGACTCAGAAATCATCCAAACTCATCCAACAACACTTAATATTCTCAAAAAATCAAAAAATCAGGGCATATGCAACTGTTCTTAGTAAACCTGCGTACATACGTGACTAATCTATGAAAACCCGCATGTACACGTGACTGTGAAAGAAAAACCCGCATACCGGAAGAAAAAGATAGAAAAATAAGCTAAATGGACCAGTTGAGACCAAATTTACTCCTACATGACACTACTGGGAAATCATTCCCCCAGACTTGACACAGAAACAAATAAATCAGAGCAATACAAGCACAATATTGAATTCCAAAAAAACCCCAAAGAAAAACAACTAGGAACCTCCCCAACAGAGTCGCCAATTCTATTATGGAGAAAACTTCCTATGGCTTGGGGTGTACCACAACAGACAGAGAAACTGCAGAAAACAATGCCTTCCCAATATGCAAGAGAAATAACTTCATCTAACACTAAAGGATCTTGAATCATACCTTATTCCAGATGGTTGAAGTAGATCCCTCTTGAGCTTTTTCCAATCCTGCTTACTTTAGCAATTTACTCTCAACAACAGTAAACAAGGAAAGCATGATATACAGTATACTGTTAGGCCTACTCTAGCATATATAATCAATAATGCATAAGCAATTAAACACATCCATGGGTTCAATATTCATTTAAATGCACATCATTGGACAATAAAATATATTTCTATTAATAAAATCAGAGATTACATAAGTGACAACCTCTGTCGGCACGTCTGCGAACTGGAGAAATTGAGTTTTCCACCTAGGTCTCCACCACCTCAATCCTCCATCTCTCAATAGCAAGCTCACAAAAAAAGGCAAGCTTGGGAAGAACACAAATTGCTCCAAGGGACAAAGGGATGCAGACTCAAGTACAAGCAAGCTATGACAACAATGGACTATAGTTTTATTGCACTTCAATTCCTCTTCTTCAATGTATCCAAGGGGTTCCTTATAAAGTGCTTCAATGGGGTAATGGAAGATCAAATCTGAGCGATCTCGAGGAATATGGAAGGCCAACAAACAAGTGGCTTGGATCCACATCAAGGAAAACTCCAAAAATATTTGGACTTATTCACACATCCCGATGTACGCGGGTTTAAGGGTAATATCCGTGTATATACGTGAGAAAGTGATTAAAAGTCACGTACAACAAATAATAGGTGTTTTTAGGGATGATCTTGGAAACATCAAAGGTACAATAATGGTCCATGGGGTCCAAAGAGTCTGCAGAGGGACAGGGAAGGCCATACAAGTGTGATCAACCATGTGTGGTAAAATCAACTGTAACAGTCGACCCAACAAAAGTTGTGATTATCCTTGACTTACCACCACCCACATCAGTCACACAACTCAGATCAGTGTTAGGGAATATAGTATACTATAGGAAATTAATCAGAGGATATGCATAGATAACTAAACCTATGGAGAATCTGTTGAAGAAAGATGCAAAGTTTCAGTGTATTGAACCCTGCCAAGAAATCTTGGATAAATTAAAGAACAATATTGCCACTGTGCCAATACTGGTATTCCCAGACTTGAAGAAGGAGTTCCATGTTCATGTCGACGTGTCATCTATCACGCTCACTGTAGTCTTGACACAACTAGGAGAGGGTGTGCTTGACCATCCCATTTCTTTTGCTAGCAGGAAACTGTCGATGACAGAGAAAAATTACACGACAACAGAAAGGGAAGGACTTTCCATGGTATACGTGCTACAAAAATTCCGCCATTACTTGTTGGGTGGAAATTTCAAAATGTGCACCGCTCATTCATCTTTAAAGTACCTGGTCAAAAAGAAAGTGTTGGGGGGAAGATCTGTCGATGGCCCCTCCTATTTCAAGAATTCAACTTTGAAGTCGTTGTTAAACTTGGTCGACTGAATGTCAGACCTGACCACCTATCAAGAATAGAAAGCGGTGAAGAATCAACCAGTATGGAGGATGACTTTCCAGATGCGCAATTGTTTGCAGTCACTATGATGGATGATTAGAAAAAGAATTTAATGCCATCATCAAATTCCTAAGAAAAATCTATGCACATGAAGGTTTCTCCACTAACCAGAAGAAACATTTGGTTGTTAGAGATGTTGATTATACGTCGATCGTGAGACATTTATATAAGCTAGGTGGAGACGAAATATTGTGACGTTATGTCTTTGGACATGAGAGACTGTGGGTAATGAGTGAAGGACATGCCAATGTTGCAGGAGGACACTATGCTAGAAAGGAAACTATGGGAAATATACTACAAGAAGGTTTATGGTGGCCAACCATAAATATTGATACTAAGAGTTTTTGTCGGAATTGTGATATATGCCAAAGAATAGGAAAACCATTGCATTGTGATGAGATGTTGCTTGCACCATAGATAACACTTCAAGAATTTGAAAAATGGGTTTTTGATTTCATTGGATCAATCATTCCACCAGGGAAGAGGACTAGGGCACGCTACATTATCACTGTGACAAACTGCTTGACCAGATGGGCTGAATCCACTCCTGTTAAATATTGCACTGCTGTGACTGCGGCAAAGTTTTTATTTGAAAATGTGGTGACCATATTTGGCTATCCAACAATTCTACTCAATGACCAAGGTACACATTTTGTTAGCAAAATTATTGCTCAGTTTATTGCAGAATTCCATATCCAACACAAGAAAATGACAGCTTATCATCCTCAGGCGAATGGAATGGTTGAAACCTTCAATAAGATTCTGGAGAATGCATTAACTAAAGTATGGAATGTGCACCAAGATGATTGGGATCAGAAAGATTCAGCTGCTCTTTGGGCGTATCACATAACTTCCAAGCGATTGACAGCACATACCCCATTTAGACTTGTATATGGACAAGAAGCTGCTGTGCCCATGGAATACATTGTGCCCAACCTACGATTTGATGCGCTGATGAAAATTACTGACATAAATGTTGTTAACCAAAGGTTGTCCTAGCTTATTCAAATGGAAGAAGAATGCTTCGTCATAGGATTCCATCAAAACATTGAAAAGCAAAGGCAGAAAGCATGGAATGATCATCATATCTGGTTTAAGCCATTCCAAGTTGGAGGACTTGTGTTACTATATGAAAAAAAAAATTTCAAACACCCAGGGAAATTAAAAATGCATTGGCTAGGGCCATATTTTATCGTGCACATTACTAACGCGGGCACAGTAAAACTGCAGAAATTGGATGGAAGATATGTCATAGGAATGGTGAATGGAAGTCACCTGAAACCTTACTGTGATGGCTGTGACATACCTAGATAAGGTCATGTGGCATGAGAAAAAAAGAGAGAGAGAAGGGCACAGGAAGGAAACTGTTATGTCGCACATCTGTGATAGAACCAAGCAGATCGTAGTAAAGCATGAGAATGACAGGCTAGATGATATTAAATCAAGAATATCTGGGAAAGATTGAGGTGGTTATGACAATGAGACATCATTGATTCGAAGACTCTGGGGAAAATGATGACGTGCTTTATGGTTCTGTCAGTCATTTCTGCCATAACTGTCATAACTATCCTGACATGTACAACTCAGAACTTAAGTAGTTGAATTGATGGGGAATACATCAACCGATACACACATGTGATTGAAAAGACCTAAAACTCCCATCAAATGAATACTGCAGGGAGCACGGTCACCTATAAAGTTGAGCTTCATCGACAAGTTTCAGTTTACTTGCACCCAGTGAAGACGAGAGAACCAAAGCCTAGAGTTGATAGAACCAAACCCTGTAATAGAGAGCAAGCTGAAGCCCATGGTCATAGAATTTTACAACACCAGTGAGCCATCATATGTAACTGTCACCTCGCCATGTCTAATTGAAGAGGAAATTGAATCTTCAGAGGTACAACAACCCAAAAAATAACCGTAAAGTAATGACACGAACAAGAAAGAACCAGTTCCTGTGGCTGGTTTGACCCCTGTTCCACCTTCTATTTTGGGCCCTATATCGAACCCTACACTGAATCCAACTATTACAAATCCATGACTAGTCGTGCTACTGATGTCTAGTTCAAAGCTATCAAAGAAACACAAGGCTAAGTCCATTGCGGATATGCCTCTTGAGGATATGCCAAAGGAAAAACCAGAATAACCACCCCACAGAGACACTGGTGCCACAGTGGAAGAGGATAACTTTCCACACTACGTCCAGCCGAGGAGAGCCAACATGCAAGAGTTAATGCTTCTAAAGAAAGTGCGATCCCCCCTAGTAAAAACCCACATCCTTGATGATGTACCATTGTTGATGGAAATATTGCCGAAGCTGGCCAAGCTGCAGTTTAATGATGTCGACACCCACCAGCAGATGGCCCTTGGAAAGGAAGAATTACATAGTGACGCTTCCAGCCATGCCACCTGAGCCCCAGCTCGTAGTTCCAATGGAGTGTGCTAGTGGCATTGACCTCACAGGACTATTGAACTTGCTGGCCATGTCGCACTTTGGTCACAACATGCAAGTCACTGTACATGTGAAACAATTCCTCATCTATTTCCATAGAGGATGCTTATGGCTCGATCAACCCTACCCATTCGATGTTGATCTCATCTCATCGATAACAAGTTTTCCGAATACAGGAGGAGACCCTTGACCATATTTGCAGCTAAGCAAAGATATGACCAAAATGAAGAAGAAGTATAATCTTTAGCGTGCAAGAAGGGGATTCCTAATTTCCCCTATAGAGGATAACATGGTTAGGATCATGACAAAAATCCTATCTTGCAAGCTATTGCACAAGATGAGATCCACTGAGTGCACCGCCAGCATGTTAGAAGTTGTAGAGAAATGAAAAATAGGAGTAATCTTCAACTGGTCGTAGTACCTATTGAATGATCTCATAGAGGATGTAGAATAGGAAAAAGAGGACCCTAAGGCTAAAATACACTACTCCTGACTGCTCATTCTGATCTCCTTCTTTCTGTGATCAAACCTGTTGGACTACCAACCAATGGATGTCACAGTGCTTTTTCGGGGTGTAAAGTATCAGAACCTCTAGGAGGACAAAGAGGACAAGATTCCCCAAACCGATAATAACATCGAATTATTTCTACATGGCAAGGCCCTGCACGATGTTATAAGGAAGTCCCACAGATTAAGGGCTATGATGGTGAAGAGATATGTGACATTTATAAACTTCCAAGCCGATGTGCACAATCTCATTTTAGAGCCAAGGTAGGACCCAGAAAAGTAAGTGCATCAGACGGGGTTTGTGACCACTAACAATGATGTGGACGCAGTCGTTTAGGACTGGCCGAAAGAATGGTGCACCCCAGTTAATGAGTAGGTGTACCAAGGAGCAAACTAGGAAGGATATGGCCAAGGAGAGGTCCAAGACAAGGGCCAAGGGAATGGCCAAGGGAATGATCAGGGTCATGACCAAAAAGATGCGCAAAACAATGATGGTGGTGACAAAAAAGACAATCATTCATCAAGCCCCGATGATGACAATAGTGAGCAGAGAAAAGATGGTGATGATGAGGAGGATGACTCTAAAGGAACACCTATTGATGAGGATGTGCAGAAGGCCCATGAAGAGTCATGCAGCGCAGAGCAAAATCTGTGTAAGAAGCACAAAGAGGACCAATCGGCTAACATGATCAACTTAGCTGAGGAGGACATAAGCCTATTGTCTGACGCCATTACAAAGGTTACCAAGTCCATCCTGAAGGGCCTAAGAAGGAAACAACTGTGACTGACAAACTAGCTCATTGAGCATATCAACCAGCTGACAGAGGCCATAAACGAAGTTAAAGCCACTGTCGAGGCTGAAAATTATGGCGTATATCCCAATACCTGAGTAGTAACACTAGAGCTGGTGCCACTGATAAAAGTAAAAATATAGGCACGAGTAATGGAAACAAGGATGCCTGAGTTTGACAATGTTTTCCACGGGTTTGAGGTACTAAACATGGAATTCTCTAAAATCATGTTGGTTGAAGTCTATGTTGTACAGTAGGCAGTTTCGACCAAGGTACGACTCAGGGAAAATACAGTCACATATCAGGAAACCAAGTAGAAAATAAAGGCGACAGCACGTAATACCCTCCTTAGTGAAAAGGAGTGGGAAATTGAGGCCAGAGAGTAGAGCAGGCTTGCACTCGCTGAAGCCATCAAAAGCACGATCATGGAGTTCCCACTAGAAGCAGGTCAAGAATATGAAGACTCAATCACCAGTGTTGGCCACCTCTCCAAGATCATGGCCGGACTCAAGAAGCAAGTAGAAGAGCTTGAAGCAAAGTAGGTACCAAGCACACCTCCTGAGGTGCTTGAAGAGCATAGAAAATTAGTGTCTGAGGCTGTTGCGAGGATAAGCAAAGGAGAAAAAATTTGCACTGAGGAATTCGAATCCATTTCTATGATTTGGGAAGTGCTTCTAGAGGATGATAATGTAGAAAATATCAAGGTAGATGAGTGGCAGGATGATGAGAAAATCATCGCGGTAAAGGTAGAGATGAAGAAGATGTTTCTTGAGGAGAAGGTTACAAAGATCGTTGAGATCAAGCACCTCCAACAAGAATTCCAAGCTCTTCACAACTAAGAGCGGACTAGGAATGAGGAAGTAGTAGTGCACTAGTCAAAAGTAGTGTGAGTTACAGGGCTTATTCAGCCTATACAATAGAAGCTTCAGCACATTGCACAGTCATTAGAAGCTGGACCGTCAGAACATATAAGCTCCGACTTGGTGGAAAATTTGGCCAAGTTGGAGGAGGAAGTAACAGAGGAATTTTCCAAGGTACAACAAATTTTGAAGGAATTTTAGGACAAGGTTGGGCATGTGGCGCAACCTGAGCCAGAGGCTTGAGTTTTGTGCAACACTAAATTTTGTTTAGGAATCATTTTTTCTTAGTGGCTCAAGACAAACCACATATGAGTGTTGGGGCCTTTTTTGCCAGGAAAAGTATGCAAGGAAAAATTCAACACACAAGCACATGAGGAAAAGTGCTTGTGCAACAGGTAAAAGGCAGGTTAAGAAGGGAACGAAAGAACCAGTGCAAGAAAGGAAAAACATGCGCGTGGCAGAGGCAAGATAAGGATGGAAAGGAAGAGAAAAGCATAGGATTGGTGCGATAAGGAAAATTACATCTAGAGTCATTGGAAGAGGCAGGTAGAAGAGTTAAAGCAAAACAAGTGCAATTCAAGGAAGACTACAGAAGGACAAACCGAAAGAAGGCTAAAGGACAGTTTTGCATCTAGTTATGACCTGTACAAATAGGCTGAAAGATGTTTTGGTGGCTAGTTAAGGATGTGGTTAATGTCATACATGAATTTTACTTCCAGTTTTCCTGCCATCAATGTAATCGTAGATATTTCATAGGTACTTGTGTCTGTAATAACTGAGTTGTACTAAGTTAGCCCTACGTAGTCTTGTAAATACTATAAACAGGAGGAACCCAATCTATATAAGGGTTAGTTTAGAGAGGTAGCTCAGAGATTAGATCCAGTTAGTTTTAGTATTGTGACTCAGAAGAGGATTCTAGTAGAAGTAGAAGGCTGTTGAGCCATGGATTTGTAGCTGAGTGCATAGATTGTCTAGTAGAAGAGTCGATCCAGGCTATGTGTGGATCAGTAGGAGTAGATAGAAGAATAAAACAAAGATCATGAGAGAAAGAAGAGTTGAGTAAAATAAATATCTTAAGAACATTCTATAAATCATAGACTGCAAGGTGCTACCTATATTTATCATGCCAGATCAAGAGCACCTTGGTGTTTTTTCCCATATGGGTTTCCATGTTATTTATTATGTTAAATGGGTGAATGTTATTGGATGTTGAATATTTATGTGAATGTTTGCTTAATTTACATTATTATAGTTAATGTGTAATGTATGTCGCAATATTACCAATCAGTATATGAATGAATGAATGTTTAAGGCCCGGTCAACATGTTATGCATGATTTCATGGTTAAGCTGCTAAGTTACAAGATAAGTCACACACTATCAATTTAGAAGTAAGGAATTAGTTGAGTTGCGCACGCACTCCAGCTGTTGAGTTTGAAGGACAAGTTTGTGTCATGCATGGATTGTGATACACAGTTGGACCTCCATCACATAGTAATATACTCCATCCTCCTATCTCTGTTGAGTACCTTAGTCATGCTCCAAGGGACTATAATCCCTCTCCAAATGTGGAAACATGGTTCTAGACGTTGTTACACATTAAGATACCTCGAGTGAGACTGCGCCTACCTTGTAGGTGTTGTTGACTGAGCTTTCTTTGTCTAGATGATGTATTTTGGTGTCTAGTTGGTATTGTGTTGTTGTTGAACTTTTGGTCACGTAAGTAAGGATATAGAGGCCAATAGAAGAAGACTTTAAAGTTGCAACGAAGAATCAACAGGATAGGAAAGGTCAATTATCTGGTGATATTGAAGATGTCTCAGATGAGGAGATGGGAAACTTTGTTAACAAACTTCCTAGAGGCACTAGTAGATATAAGGGTAAGCTCCCTTTGAAGTGCTTCAACTGTGGAAAAATAGGACACGTTTATATCAATTTCCCACACAAAGGATACAAAGGTATGTCTAATCAAAATAAGTATCAATTCAAAGGTAGAATGATGACGAAGCAAAATTTTTATTCTAAGGCTGATGATGAAGTGTCAGACTTTGATGAAGATGAGGAAAACTCAGGCCTTGATAGAAATGAAATTTTGTTTCTTGCAATGGAAAATAAACATCATCATGAAGAATCAAATGAAGAAACAATTGTAGTTGATCTTGAGGCAGAATTAGTAGCAGCCCTAGAAGAAATAGAAAACTTGAGGGATATTAACAAGAAGCAAACAAGAGAATATGTCACAGCCAAAAGACAGTTAGCCAAGGACCTAAAAGAGGACCTAATAAAGAAGGAAAATTAAATCAATTATCTACAAGAACAACGAAATAAGTCAGACATGCTCACTAGAAAGTTTGATAAAATCTCAGTCGACTTAAACAATCTGATCAACCAACAAAGAGACTTCGGAGATAAAAGTGGGTTTGGTTTTGAAGAATCAAAGGATGAATGCTCTAAAGACTAAGAAGTTCGAAGCTTGAGGGACAAGTTGTTCAGACACAAGACATAATTAAAAAATATAAAGAAACAATTGGAAGAAGCCTCTAAACTAGTCATGGACAGGGAAGAAGAAAGGGAAGAACTGATCAAGGAGATTAGCATCCTCAAAAACATGGAGATAAACACCTGAAAGAGTCATGCCAATCTAGTAAAAAATATAGTATGAAACTAGAAGGTACCAACCTTCCCCAAATAATATTTGGATACCAATCACTGCAAAGTAAAAAAATCAGATTTATGCTAGAGATCAAAGGTATCCAACATCTTTTACAAACAATCAGTATTATACTAGAGGACAGAAATATCCAAGTTTGTTCTATGGGAATTGCTATACCTATAATAATTTTGGCCACATGGAAGATGACTGTAAGGCACCAATAAGGAGAAATATTTCTAGGACAACCGATACAAATTTGAATCAAATCGAGAGTCACAACAGGTATGATCCCTCCAATAAAAATCCATTCTCAATGCAAAACATGTAATAATTTTGGACATTCAGCATAAGACTATCGATTGAAGAAAAGTTCTTGTATGAAGATGAAGAAAGGGTTCATGACCTTTGTGGGATATCCCCTTATGCTAAAAAGGGAGAATATCAATGGTATATTGACAGCAGTTGCACCAGGCACATGACCGGTGACAAAAGTAAATTTAGCTCCTTAACCAAAGGAAAAAGTGGAGATGTGTCATTTGGTGATGATGGCACAGCTAGAATAATGGACAAAGGGAGTGTTTCTCTAAAAGGTAGAGTAAAGGCACAAAATGTGTAATATATGCAAGGTTTAAAACATGATCTGTTGAGTGTAGGATAAATATGTGATTCTGAATACAATATTGTATTTTATGCTCATGGATGTGATATTCAAAGGAATGGATAAAAAAGAATCGTTGGAAGAGGAACTAGAAATCCCAGAAATGTTTACATTTTAGAATAGATCGAGGGAGAAAATTGTTATGTTGGTCGCACTGATGAGAATTGGCTATGGCACAAAATATTGGGACGTCTAAAATTTGAAAATTTAGTCAAAATTAGCATAACAGAGGTAGTTAGAGGTTTACCCAAGTTATCCAAGCCAAAGACAAGCTTATGTGACTCGTGTCAACATGGAAATCAAATTAGGGAAAGTTTCAAAAGAAAGGAACAAACCTCAACCTAAAAACATTTGGAACTGATTCATACAGATCTTTGTGGGACTGCTTGAACCCAATCCTTATAAGGAGAAAGGTACTCCATGCTGCTCATCGATGACTTCATAATAATGGTATGGGTAACTTTTCTTAGGGAAAAACCAGAAGCATTTAACAAATTCAAAGTCTTCAAATCCTTGGTGGGAAATGAAAGTGGTCACAAGATCAAGTGCTTAAGATTTGATAACGGAGGTGAATTCACATCCAATGAGTTCAATCAGTTTTGTGAAAGTCATGGAAACCAAACGTAGTTCTGTGCAACAAAATCTCCACAACAAAATGGAGTATCGGAAAGGAAGAATAGGACTGTCCAAGAAACAACCAGAACTATGCTTCTCGAGGCCAACATTGCAGATACCTTATGGAGGGAAGCAATAGCAATAGTAGTATACATTATAAACCAAGCCCAGCTGAAATTCAATAGTGATAAAACACCACATTAGCTATCAAAAGGAAAACCTGATTCAGTTGGATATTTTAAGTTATTTGGAAGCAAGTGTTACATCAAGGTCAATGATGATAACCTTGGAAAATTTAACTCCAGTTCTGACGAAGGAATATTTCTTGGGTATTCTACAAGTAAGAAAGCATACAAATTTAATAACAAGAGGATGAGGAGGATTGTTGAAATCATAGATGTTAAAGTAGATGAGGAACTACCTAAATACAGTAAAGAGCTAAGCAAAATAGAAGTAGAATATACAACCAATCAAGAAGAAGAATTAGTGAAGGATGAAGCAGAAAATCATAATGAAGAAAAAGACAAGAACCAAGATGAAGAAGAACCTACATCCACAACAAATAGAAAATAATCATCATCTAACAAACCTTCATTCAAGTCAGTTAAGAGAGATCCTGATGATCTCATCATAGGAGATATTGGAGATGGAATTCAACTCAGAAAAACACAAAGTATAAGAGATATTTCCCTCCTATCAACCATTGAGCCCAAAACCTTCACCTAAGAACGTATAGATGAATCATGGGAAAAGGAAATGAGTGATGAACTCAGTTAAATTAAGAAAAGTGGAACCTAGGAACTGATTCCTAGACCAAAAGACAAAATTATAATTGGCACCAAGTGGGCATTCAAAAACAAGATGAATGAAGAAGGAAAGATAGTCAATAATAAATCTATACTTGTATGCAAAGGTTATGATCAAGTTGAAGGAGTGGAATTTGATGAAACATTTTCCCCAGTTGCTCGCATGGAAGCTATCAGAATGTTCCTTGCATACTCCCATTTTAAAATTTTTAAGGTATATCAGTTGGATGTAAAATATTCTGTTTTTGAACGATGAACTAAATGAACAAGTCTACGCTAAACAACTAGAGGGTTTCAAGCATCCTGGAAAATAATTTTATGTTTGGAAGTTGAAGAAGGATATTTATGGGCTTAAACAAGATTTGAGAGCTTCATATGCTCACTTAGACAACTATATTATTCAACAAGGTTTCAAAAGAAGCAATGCAAACAATAATATTTATTTCAAATTAGAAAAATATGAACTTATGATTACTGTGATCTATGTTGATGATCTTATATTTGGTTGCAATAATGATAAACAAAATCATGAGTTTGTTGAGTTCATGGCATGAGAATTTGAAAATTTCATGATTAGAGAACTGTCCTTTTTCCTTGGACTTCAGATCTCCCAATCATACAAGGGGATTTTTATATCTTAGTCCAATTATCTAGAAGAATTTCTAAAACAATTTGGAATGGATGAATGTGCCCCTATAAGTACACCTATGACCACTAGTTGCAAGCTCAATAAATATGATGATGCACCACTAGTTGATGTTTCACACTATCGATCTATGATAGGTAGCCTGTTATATTTAACTGCTTCAAGACTTGACATCATGCAAGTTGTTGGTATGGTAGCCTGATTCCATTCTTTCCCAAAAACCTCACATGTATTGGTTGTCAAGAGAATCTTCAGATATCTCAAAGGTACAGCTGAGTTTGGACTCTGGTATCCTAAAAATGAGATGTTTAACCTTATAGCTTATATCGATGCAAATTGGGCAGGAAGTTTAGATGACAGGAAAAGTACTAGTGGGAATGCATTCTTCTTAGGAGAATTCCTGGTAGCATGGTCAAGCAGAAATTAATCATCCATTTCCTTGTCTACTACTAAGGCTGAATATCTAGCAGAAACTGAGTGTTGCACTCAGGTTTTTTGGATGAAGAAATCTTTAAAATAAGTTCAAGTTGAATAAAATCAGCCTATACCAATCTACTGTGACAATACGAGTTCCATCAACACATCTAAAAATCCGGTTTTACACTCTAAGACTAAGCATACACCTATCAAGTATCATTTTCTCCAAGAACAAGTTACTAGCACAACAAGTAAAATTGGAATATGTGAATACAAAGGAACAAGTAGCTGACATCTTTACCAAATCTCTGCCCAAAGATGCCTTTGATATCTAAGACAAAAGTTGGGAGTTATCTCCCTGCAATATTGATTTTTTTTTTAGTTTAAGGAGGGTGCTACAAAGTCTTAGCACCCAAGGCAACCATAGATGGAAAATTCAGAACTTGAACAAACAGGATCAAGGATAACCATGTGATAAAGTTGAAGTTTGAAGAAAGATGTGTGAAAAAATTGGCAGTGGTATTCCGTGGTTCAAAGGAAACAGGTCTATCCACTTTCAACAGGTAAATCGAGATGACTACAACAAGATATAGAAAAATTTATAACATAATAAAACGTCAAGCATGCAATTCAGACTAAAGAAAATCTCTTAGAATATATGAAGAAATTTGTTTTGGTAGAAAATGAAGCTCAGTACAACAAGTATTACAGAGCAAGTGTTAAAGAGAAGAGTAGGTTGTGCAAAGATATTTGCGATACAACAAATTTGAGGAAGAAGGACAAGTTGTTTCATAGGCCACAAGCTCAGGGGGACCATTCTGGCATGAATTCCATCAGTTCAATTTGATGCACAGGCAAAGTGGAAGCACAAGGATGCTCTCCATGCAATAATACCCAGCTCAATCAAAGGGGGAGACTTGACTATGAAGATATCAAGAATAATATTTTTTTGGGCATTGTGAAGCTTCGAATAACTTAGCTTCTGCCACTTTTTGTCATTAATGTCAAAGGGGGAGAGAAGTTGGATGATATTTCCATCAATGAAAAAGGGGGAGATTGTTGGCTAAAGTTGTCATTGATGACAACACATTAATGACAAAGGTCAAAGTGATGTTGTGGCAAGGTCAAGGTCAATTTACATGGCTGGAAAGATGGCTTAATGGCATAGACAAAGTAGACATAGTGCTGGACATTTGACCACCTAATGAGCCAATTGACCCATTCTGTGGTCAATTGAAGATGGTTTTAATACCCAAGATAAAGATGTTGATGTTGTCGACAATGTACATGCCTTTGAAGACATGGTGACATGGAAAACATGGAATTGTTTATCCCAATCATAGGTCGACTTTATAAATAATATTTAAATTCAAAAGTGTAAAATTGACTCTTTAATAGTTTCAAAATCTAGACAAGTCGGCCCCATAAAGATAGGGCTCAATTTCCTATTAATAAAGAAGCATACTTTCATTTTTGATGTGAGGAAATAGTGGAGTGAATAAGGATTTAAGATTTTTCGAAGGAGTGAAAGGAGGGTAGCAACAGTCGAGGAGCAGTTAGAAGAAGTCTAGCAGAAGCAATGGATGAGGAGTAGACAAAAGGGGCTGAGGAGTAGTCTGAAGGAGTAGAGTAGTGTCAGCAGCTAAGGAACAGTTAAGCGAGATGAGTTTTTCTGTATTTATCTTTTGCTGAAAGGAACAGGTATGAAAGTGACTATGAAGAAATATCAGAAGAAGTGAATCTTGGTCTATATTAAGTGAATTCAAGTTATGACAATATGAGTACTTCTTTAAAACAATAGCAGTTAAGCACCATTTGATTCCGAGGGTGGTTGGGTGGAGCAAGGGAAGGACATTTTTTTTCTTTGGCAAGTTGTAGCTTTCCTAGGGTGTTGTAGAACCCTTTTAGCTAAAGCTGATAAGTCATATGTTGTAAGCCTCTCTAGGTGTGGAAGAACCTCCATACATTTCTTGTAAAAATATTGGACATAAATATAAGTTTTATTTTTTATGAGAATCTTGATATTTACTAGTGTATATGATTGTTACTGAACTAATAGAAAGATCTTAGTAAACTGTTGTAGGAATTAATTACCAAAATTCAAAAGGCATAGTTGACTACTTTACAAAGTTTTTAATTTCAAAATATTTTCTTGAGTCCATAGATTGACCCACCCCCTCTCAGTGGAATGTGGGTGCTCACATCCTCTTCTTGCCTTTATGTTGCTTCCTTGGTCATAAATCCTTCCTCTTCTCCTTTATCTATTCTCCCTACTTCGAAAGAATTCTGCATGAATTCTTCCTTGCTGTCCCTAGGCCCAATAGGCCCCCAACACTCATCTGTGGTTTGTCCTGAGCCACTTGAATTTATTGCCACATTTGATGACCTACACTAATTTTGTTATGAAAATATTCTGCGATTTCCGCCTCTTTCTTTGTCTTTGTGTGCACTTCTTCCTCTGTCTTTTGTATTTTCTCCACCAGGCCAGAACTGACATGTTTTGGCATGAATTTATCCACTGATGCTGCTACATCACGCACGTTCTGATGTACTGGCTGAATGATTCCTATAAATATCTCCTCTCTAGCATACAACTCTTCGAATTTTTCTTCATGTTGCTACTGTTGTGTGAGCAACACAGTCATTTGTTGCTACAATTTTCTCATCTCCATCACCTTGTCCATTTTCTGTGCTAAGGGTAGCTTCTTCATATCATTTCTTATCTATTTGATATTTTATTCAAACATAGTCATCTCATTTGTAATATTTTATGATTTCTATTCACCCATTAGTTCTTCCCAAGTATGAGAGATTTGGTCGACAACCTTAGCACATGTTTCTTATGGTTCTTCTATTCTCTTCACAGCCTAAGTTGTTGTGTCTCTTCTTCTCTCCAACACTTCTGGGTTTGTGTTGGATGTCTTTTGTTCTTCTAGTTTTGTAACTTTCCTCCTAATTTCAACCGCTATATTGAAAATCATGAGGACCTTCTCTTCTGATGGCATTTCTTGTAATATTTCAAATCTTAAAGATTTGAGCAAGCAAGATTGATGATATTTTTGAGTTTTTGTTTACTTTATTATCCTTCTCTTAGTTTTTTCTTGGTCCTTTTCATATTTTCCTTGATTTTGTTGATATCCTTCTTGGATTTCTTCACCTTCTTACCGAGGTCGGTTCCTCTTACTCTAATATCTGCAACTAGCATTTTTTGTGAAGCATACACATCCATGAGTCACATCTTTGAGAAATATAGGAATATCTGGCCAACACTTTTGTTGACATCATTGGAGTTTGGAGTCTCTAGATCCATGACTTCTCTTAGGATTCACACTCTAATTGGGTGGTCTCCTCTTAGTATTCGGGGTTCCGATGCTTTAGACAGGCCAGGTGCATCCTGTGACTGTGGTACTTGGGGTGCACGATCTACTGCAATTTTGATTTCTTCAATTGTTATTTTGAGTTCATTTAGCCTTTCTATGATAGTACTCTTAAATTTATTTTGTTGTCTGTCGAGGTCATGGAGACTTGTATTAGAATATTTTTGTAGGGATTCTGCTAATGATGCAACCTCCTCATAATCAATACTGAGGGTATTGGATTCCTTATTAGGATTATGTTTCTTATGCTAAGGTTCCCTTTGTTATTCTATGTTTTCCCCTTCCTATTGTTGCTAAACTAGCAGTGGCTCTCGATGTGGAAAATTGGACTGATTTTTGTTTGATGTTGTCACTTCTATGTTTTGTAGGGGGTGTCTATCCCGATTGGCTTCTTTGTCCTTCCCTTGAGTTGTTGATCCTTCTTGTCACCATTCTTCTATCCAATCACTAATAATGGTATCTAAACCTTCTTCTGTTAGTACATATTGAGTCACCAACCACTATTCTTGGGGGGTATGTTCGTGTTTGGATGGAAACATAGTTGGAGCCATTTGAAATTTGACAATTCGTCATAACTTGGAAATAGTAGTTGCACTAATTCTTACCTGGTGCTTTACTAGGCATTTTAGGGATTTAGTATGGATGAAAAATTCATTCTTACTATTCGTTTGTCATTTTTTGTCTGGCAAGAACCATAGGTTTTGGTATCTTGCACCTCTGTAGCTAATAGGTAATTATACAGAATGGTAGACTGTTGGCTTAAACCAAACTATAAATGAGATTAAAATAAATAACCATAATAATCGAAATCCGTACCTTCTTCCTGCACCGAGGTCACATCCTGTATCAATTCGTTAAACAAAAATTGTGAACAATTAACTTGAAATCCTTCTGTACAGATTGCAACAAACTTTATTGCAGTTGCAATACATTGATTTGGTCATGGTGTGCACAATACTTTCTATGGCAATATTGTTTTTGTCGTTTGAATAGAAGGACCACTAATAGTTGATATTGAGAACCCTATACCAGAATTGACCAGGTCATACTTATCCTTGAACTTTGCAATGTAATATAGGTATTTCTCCTTCTCCAAGAGTGAAAGTGGCTTTGTTCCTATCCTTGGTAGTTCGATAATTGTTGAAATTAGGTCGAAATTAACTAAATACGGTTTGTCTAACCAAATGAATTCTCCATGAAATATTATTAGCAACTGCTTTACATAAGTGTTTACTTCTGTGCTTTGGCCAAAATGGGGCATGAATAGTAATGACAATACCCAGAATATTCCAATCATTTTTCCCATTTCATTGCAAGAAACTCGTTTGGTGAATCAGGTGTATCTTTCACTAGTTTTATATAGTTCCTTCTATCGAGGTCTCTTAATGTGTCTGTGTCTGAATATTCAAAGGATAGATTTTGTAATTGGGGCATAATATCATGCAATACTATCATGCATTTTGGTATTTTGGGTGCTACCAGTGTAGCATGACCCTTTCTATGGATTCTAACCCATGGTGCATCCATCCTCCTTGGTGGAGTATATGGTGGCAATAAGTTCATGTTTTCAAAGTCCTCTTGCTCTTCATGGCTTGGTGGTGCCACTGTAGCTTTCTCCTTTCTCTACTTCTTCATTGTCTTCTTCCCCTTTGAATCTAGTGACGATTTTGTTTCCTGTACTCTAAGTTTTTTTGAATTCCAAAGTGGAACTTGGGAAACAACTGTGGAAATTGAACCCAAGTAGTAGAACAATTACACTCACAAAATTGCTAATCAAACATGCAAAATTCAAACAAAAGGAGACTGAAATTGGAGCACAGCATAGCACAATATTGTATTGAATAAGTGTACATAGGACAACCTCATCAATTCATAGTCTATCCAAATATATAATTACATCATATATTCAAAAACATAAGGATTCTATTCGAATTAGTCAAAAAACAGGCTTACTAAAACTAGTCAAATCCGCCATAGGCGCATAAAACACTTTCCAAATCTATGAAGATGCTCATGAAATGGATAAATCAGATAGGTCATATAATAAGTGATGGAAAGAGATCAGATCCATGCTTTTTTTTGGAGAAAAGGAAGGAGGATGATGTGGAAAAAAAACAAGGTAGTTACTCCTAGACAAGCTCTTTCTTTTTGCCTTAAACTGCTATAAAGCAAGGCAACTTTCAGAAAAAGCATAATTGCACTTTTCCAATCCTGGAATAAAATAAAAGTTGCTAAAAATGTTTCCAGTATGATTCCAAAGTTCTCCATGACCCAATTTTAGCATGTTCTTACTTCTAGGTGAAACTGGATGCCAACTAGCATAGTGAGGAATCTAAGAATCTAGGAATAAGACAAAATTGATTAATTAATGTCAAATATGGGTAACTATGGGTTGATTATTCTAACACCCCCCATTAAGCCTGACTTTATAAGTAAATATTAGAAAAATATAGGGCCTAGAAACAAGTCTTAGTCACCATTTACATACTTCTTGTCCATACAACCAAGGAAAGAGGAAAAAACCCAGTGGGAAAATCCTCCCTTAAACATGGATAGGAAACACAAATTTTGAAATATTGTTATCAATCATACTTCACCACATGATCATAAATCCCTAGCAATGATTTGATATTACTGGAGGTCTTCTCACAAAACACCTTAGTGAAGATGTTTGCTACTTGCTCTGAATATGCGCAGTAGATTAGAGAAATCGTACCATCATGCACAAGCTCCCTGCTATAGTGCATATGGATCTCAATGTGCTTGGTTCACTATCTTTGAAATGGATCAGTTGAGATTTGAATGGTGCTTTGATTGTCACAATATATGACAATGAAAAACTCTGATTCGAACCCACATTCTCCAAGTATCCCCTGCAACCACAAACATTGAGTAGTTACATTCACAACTCCTCTTTATCCTGTCTCTATAGATGAGAGTGTTATGGCACTATGCTTCTTACTTGACCAGCTGATTGGTCCATCTGCAAGCATGAACACATATCCTAAAGTATACTTTTGATCTGTGTTGTCACCTTCCCAATCATTGTCAGTAAATCCAACTAGCTCTAAGTCAATTTTTAATCTATAGAAAATCCCATGAGTTCTTGTTCCCTAAACAAAGTTTAGGATCCTCTTGGCTTCTCTCCAATGGATCTCATGAGGCTGATCCATGTATCTTGAATACACACTAAATGTATAATATAATTCAGGTCGAGTATGTGTAAGATAAATAAAACACCTAATCAACTGCCTATACCATGTTATTTACCAAAGGAGAAGAACCTTCTTTCTCAAGCTTAACTCCTGAAAGGAATGGAGTCTTGCTTGGATTGCAATCTTTCATGCTGAACTTGTTGAACAGATCTGAAGCATACTTGGACTGATAAAATTTTATTCCATGTTGGGATTGAGCAATTTGAAGACCCATGAATTGGATCAATAATCCCATATCTATCATGGAAAATGCATGGTTCATTGCATCCTTCAAGGAGGCAATATCTTTCTTTGAACTTCCTGTAATCAGTAGGTAATCCAAATATAAAAAAATAATAATTAAATAACCATGAATCATCTTCAAATAGACATTTGTATCATACTTGCATCGAAAAAAACTCAGTGACAACAAAAATCCATCAATATTGGCATACCAAGCCCCCGGGGCTTGCTTGAGCCCATACAATGATTTATTTAACGTGGACACTAAATATGGATTAGAAATAAAACCTTCAGATTGCTGCATATAAATATATTCATTTAGATCCATTTAGAAAGGCACACTTCACATCCATGTGATGTACCTCCCATTTCCTTGAAGCTAGCCTTATGGAGTCCATCTTTGCCACTTGTGCAAAGGTCTCATTGTAATCAATACCATGTACTTTTGAGTATCCCTTGTCTACCAATATTGCCTTATAATTCAAAGGTGAACCATCAGCAGAAAACTTAGTTTTATAGACCCACTTACACTTTACTAGCTTTCTCCCTGGGGAAAGATCAACTAGTTCCCATGTGTTGTTCTTCTAGAGGGAGCTGAATTCTTCCTTCGTGGATGTTTTCCATCTTGGATCATGTGATGGATATTCATATGTCTGAGGATCATATTCAACCATCAAATAACACTTCTCAACAAAGAGTGGATCTTTCACAAAAAGGGCACTTTCAAATTGAGATCTAGTCCTCCTAGTGTCACTAGGATTCCCAGCTAGTTCCCCAGCTGCATGAATGGTCCTTTCTGACCACTTTTCTCTTGTAGGACTGTTAGGATATTCAATTAAATCATCATTATCAAACATATCAAAAATCGTCAAACTCATTAGTCTCTTCACATACAATCAGTGGTTGTGGTGATGAAGAGGACTCTCCAACTTCAACTGTTGCTAAAGAATCTTATTCGATCTGAACACTTATTTCAATGAAATATTTGTTAGTGCTCAAGTTGATCAGCATGTACCCTTTTGAATATTCAGAATACCCAACAAATAGGCACTCTTGGCTTTGGGGTTGCAAAGCCTTCCTCTTTTAAGTTGGAATTATGGCCCAAGTCTTTGAGCCAAAAATCATTAAATGGGTCACATCTGGATTGTGTCCACTCCAAGGTATAAAAGGAGTAATACCATTAAGATGCTTCTGTGGCACCCTATTTTGGATATAGGATGCATATTTTATATCCTCGACCCAAAACTTTGGTGGAAATTTTTTAGCCTTCATCATGCAAGTTGCCATCTCCTTGAGTGATTTGTTCTTTCTCTTAGAAACACCATTTTGCTGTGGTGTGTAAGGAATATAATGTTGCATATAGATACCTGTATCTTTATAATAATGGATGAAATCAGACTTGACATAATCACCACCATTGTCATATCTAAGGATCTTGATTTTCCTCCCAAACTAGTTCTCAACCTAGGCTCGAAAGACCTTGAAGAGGTCAAAAACTTCAGACTTGTGCTTTAGGAAGTAAACCAAACAATACCTGGAAAAGTAATATATGAAGGTGAGTGCATATTTGGATTGAATCATGTACATATGAGGGAATGGAACATCAATGTCACTATGGATTAACTCAAGGGGAGCAGAGATTCTCTCATGACTAGATCTCTCATACTTGTGCTCTGGATGTTTTCCTATGATGCAACCTTGGCAGACTCCCTTAGAAAACTTGATATTTGGTAACCCTATGACCATATCTTTGTCACTAAAATATGAAATATACTTATAGTTAAGATGGAAAAATATCTCATTCCAAATTTTACTTGCTTCATTAGCATGAGTGAGGAGAGAAGAGGGGTTTGAGTAGGGTAGAAAATGGGAAAACTTGTATACCTTTGAAGTGTGATCCAAAACACCTTTTTCTATGACTTTAACATTTGAAATATCTAAGATTTCAACTTCATTTGGGGAGAACATGAATTTATTTGGAGACCCAGTGTGAGTCATATGATACACTGACAAGAGATTAGAGGCAATACCTAGAACATACAACACATCATTGAAATTACCATGATCAAGATAAATCCTACCCTTCCCCAAACTGTTAGTAACAGAGTCATCTCCCCAAAAAAAATTTGGACCTTTTGAAATGTCAAGAGAGGAGAAAGTATCCCTTATCGAAACAATGTTTCTGGAAGCTCCATAATCAATGATGAAGCTAGGTGAGCTTGTGGTGCTAGCAACCAAGGCACGTACTCTCTCCTTGTCTTCTGAATTTGATCCTCCTTTCCTCTTTTTTGAGAAATCAGGAAGGGAAATTTTGTTGTTCTCTAGGATTTGGGTCAACATGTCAATTTTCTTTTTCATACAAGATCTCTCAGGATGATATCCCTTACTGTAGTATGCACACTTGCTCATTTCTCCTTTGGTATTCTTCTTCTGGAAGTTCTTCTTAGAGCCTGAGGGCTCCTCTTGAGACTTTGACTTGTCTCTCTTTTACTCAGGTGGATTTTTAGACATTTTCTTGCTTTTTGAATCCACCTTCAAGTCTCCAACAACCAAATATTGGTCTTTTGAAGGTTTGATGGTGCCCATCATTACCAATTTGTCTTGCTCCTGGGTGAGGGATTCCATGAACTCAGTAAGCTTGGGTATCTTCCAAGTTTGATTTGTCAATTTGGTGGCATGGAAGGTCGAAACAAACACTAATTAGTTAGGACCAAGCTTTGAGAGTATGGTCAATACTAGTTTCTCTTCCTTCTTTTCGATCCCACATCATTTTAGCTGCTAAACGAGGGCCTTAAACTTGGAAAAGTAGAGTTGCAATGATTCAAAGCTACTGGGACTCAAGGAGATCAATTCATTCTCAATTTGATGTCCTTTAATATCATATTTCTTTCCAAAAATATCTTCAATAATATCCAAAACTTCATTAGGTTATTTCAAAGCATCAAGATGAAAGAGGAGGTCTCTTGAAATGCTCAAGCACAAAAGACCATAGGCCTCATCCCTCCTGTTGTGCCATTTATATTTATTTGCAACTACATTGGGATCTACCTCAGTTTCCATGGTAACCCTATAGAGACCTTTTTCTCTCAAGAATATCTCCATACCAGCTTTCTATTCAAAGAAATTAAATGGAGTCAAGATGATCCTTTGAGATTGGTCCATATCTCAAAAACGGTGCCCTCCAGTCAACAAAATGTGCTCCCATTCAGTGATGTAGAACCTACAATAACAATATAGAAGGACATAAATTGATCTACAAAGGCTCTGATACCATGTGGAAATTGAACCCAAGTAGTAGAACAGTTACACTCACAAAATTGCTAATCAAACATGCAAAATTCACACAAAAGGAGACTGAGATTGGAGCATAACACAATACTTTATTGAATAAGTGTAAATCATCCAAAATCATTAAGTAATAGGCTGTCCAAATATATAATTACATCATATATTTGAAAGAATAAGGATTCTATTCGAATTGCTAAAAAAGGAGGCTTACTAAAACTAGTCAAATTCCCCATAGGTGCATAAAACACTTTCCAAATCTAAGAAGATGATCACGAATTGGATAAATAATATAGGTGATATAATAAGTGAGGGAAAGAGATCAGTCCATGCTTTTGTTTGGATAAAATGAAGGAGGATGATGTGGGAAAAAAACAAGGCAGTTACTCCTAGACTAAACTGTTGTAATAACTGCTCTTTTCCAATCCAAAAATAAAATAAAAGTTTCTAAAAATGTTTCTAAGATGATTCCAAAGCACTCCATGACCCATTTTTAGCTCGTGTTGACTTCTAGGTGCAAGTGGAAGCCAACTAGCATAGTGAGGAATCTAGGAATCTAGGAATAAGACAAAAATGATTAATTAATGTCAAATATGGGCAACTATGGGTTGATTAGTCTAATAAGAAATGGGATAGGTTGGGTCCTCTGGGTAATATATCTTGCAGTGTATTCCATGATAGGGGTAGGTGACGCAGGTTCAACTCCAGGTTCCACAGTGGGGATAGCACTCGATATCTTAGTGACCATAAAATGGGTTGGGATCTTTGAGTTGTAGAAAGTAATCGCTATTCTCTCTTCTAGGTGTAATGACTCTGAATTTTGTAACATCGTATAATATGAAACAACAGATTTTGAATAGTTGTCCTTCACACAAGCACATATTTACTTAGAAAGTAATCCATCCTTTCAATCTCATGGGGCAGAAATTTGGGTCATTTAAGGAATATTTTCAGCACATCGTCAATTAGCTGCTATCAATAAAGACGATTATTGCCATTTATGGTAGACATGATCCCAATATATGCCACCTAATTCTGTTGATATTTCCAGAATAATGACTGACAAGTATCTTGTCAGCAAATTACTTAATTATTGTCCAAAGCATGACATCTCTTCATGATGGAATCATTTGATGTGATACTTCCACTTCCCTTTCCAATCCCTCGCAGCTTCTTGTCATGCTCCTTGCAACTTGCTTTCCCTTTCTCACAAGGTTATCCCAAGATGGTATAATACCCCTTTCTATATTTCCCCCATTTTTATTTTTATTTTGTCTGGTCGTATTGAGCATGGCAGGGTGTATCTTCACATGTTCCAACCCCTTCCACTATGTGCATATCTTCTTACTCAGGTATATTTATCTCAAGTGGGTCATCATCATCTGGTTCTCCTGTAATATTATAGCACTCCATCCAATTATGTACTGTCATGTTGCATTGATGGAAACTTTTGTCTACGAATGATATTTTTCAAATATATTTTCCTTTATTATTTGTAACCCAACATTGACTGTTGGATGTTCACTTGTGAACTCAAATGTCTAAGTGAATCTTATAGTTAAGCATTCCCATTCGACAGTTCCTCATCATAGATCTATTGATGTATAGCAATGTCATGGTAACATTTCCAAAGTGTGGATGAATCGATGAACCCATTCTTGTCACGGATATTCTTGCCAGTTCTTGCGACAATACTCAATATGCTCCATAGGATCTGTCATCCCTGTATACTTCTAATTAAGGCAACTGATCTCTTCCCCAAATATGATCTCCATTAATCTTCTACACTGTGGCCATTCAGAGATAGATTGTTTGTGTGTACCCCACCATCTAGCAGGCGTAGCTTTCAACACATAGTCTAGAGTAGACAATCGCTGTGATTTTGCGACCTTTTCTCCAAATTCTACTAGAAAAGATGCAAGGTTAGGTAATCCTTAATATGTAGGTAGCGTACTTGCTTCCGATCCTACCCTTTGGACAACTCTTGTGATTCTTGAATATCTTCTCATGGAGACTTCATGTAGCATGTTTTGTCAATTTTCTAGGGCATGCATGAACTTACACTACACTAACTCAGTTTCCCATAAGGTGTTGGATTTATATAATATTCATTTGGATCCATGTTATTATAAAATTGATCTAGATAATTTCCTTTCCCTTCACTATGTACGAGATCAACATATCTCTGTCCTTCTAGTGGATCAATTGGAGAAACCACTCTTATTTCAAAATCTTCAAATCATAAGATTCGTTTCTTGAATTTTATAGTGGTTTTGTTTTATATTTCCCAATCAATTACTGTAAGTGTAGGATATGGATTTGTGTCATTGACAATGTTAATAACTTTGAATTCGACATATGTTCTTAATCCTTTGACTTCTACAGGAACTTGAGTTAGTTTACCAATTGGTAGAACCTTTGACTATTTCACAAGCCTTAGTTGGATGGGAGACAAGTCCAGTCGTGGCTTATTAATGCTATCCCATGTTTGTCTTAATAGTATCTTAACATCCGAGCCCAAATCTAATATGATGTAATCCATATCATAATCTTCTATCTGTACAGTCATTCGTAGTTCTCAACCTATCTTCAGTATTTTGCCAATATAATTAACTCTTTTTTCAGTTCGCAGCTCATCTGGGGTTTCTTCTATTAGTGTTGTCAGTTCTTCCACAACATCTTTACCATTGATTAGTGCTAAGAAATTTTTGAAAAAATATTTAAGATTACTAACCTTTTTCATTGGCGGCTTCTTGATTAGATGTTCAAATCGTTCGGGCATGGTCTTGACTTGTCTATATGTCGATGGATGATTAGCATCAACAAATTCTAGTTGCACCTCCAAGAATACTTCTTTCTCCTATTGGACATCTAGTGAAGCTTTCTTTTGTGGTGCCAGTCTCACCTGTAGTTTTCGTTGATGTGTATTTTGGTATGCTCCTATCATAGCACCTCCTCTTGTAACTAGAACAATGTGAGGTTCTCTTGGTTCAACAGAAATCATTTGAACATTCTGATTGGGATTTGAATTCTAATTCTGCACTGGGTTGGGATTTACGACAGTTCTAGCGTGCCTTTCACAATTAGTTGTGGACACTGTTCGAAAATGTTATCAAATTATTTACAATATGTACAAGCTTTCGCAGGACTTTGACAATATCGGGAAAAATGTCATGGATGCCCATAATTATAACATATGACTTGGCCTCTTCCTCGACCAAATCCCCCTCCTTGTTTTTGTCCTTAACCTTTAAAGTTTCCACACCCCATTTGTGCAGGGTATTGTTGTTGTTGAGGATACTTATTATGTTGGTAATGCAACTAAGGGTATTGCGTTTGTTGATATTGTGTAGGCTGATACTAAGGCTGCGCTTGTTCAACTTGCATTTTCTCATCATTTTTCATTAAGTAGGTATCTATCGTATTTTCTTGCCATAGCTGAAATGCTCTATAGTCTTTTTCATCATGACCCACTGATCTACAAAATTTACAATATAGACTAGATGGTGTGCTTACAATTTTCTGTAAGTACAAAAACTCTTTGGAATTATGGCCCCTAGTATGGCATATTCTACATCAAGTCATTCCTTGAGTGTTTAATGGGTTAGGCGCGCCTGCTGCAACACAGTTCATGAGCGTCAAGAAATTGTCTTTATGGTGTCCATCTGTTCTGCATCTTGTACACCAAAGTTCTTCTTGAACTTCCTTTCCTCTCTTAATGTTCTAGAGCTACACTGTAAGGTTTCCCAACTGTGACTAAATTTGCATCATTCCCGAGCCAGTATCTCCAACCGACAATGCTTCTAACTTCATTTCTATTTCCAGAACCTCTATCCATGACATAATATTCCGTTACATCAATGGGGTTTGGATATGTGGAAACAAGTTGAAAATAAACCATTCCAGGTTTTGTACATCTGACATTTGGAAGGTTACTTTGGCCTTCAACATCTTAAATCTTTGGTCAAAGTACTAATTAGATTATGTTTGTAACTTCTTAATATATTTGATATCGGTGATGCACTCAAATTCAAATTTTGTATTTTTGAACTCATCTATCAAACCCACTCGAATATCATTTAGTATTATCGGGACAAAACCTACTGGTACTATGGAAAATTTCATATACCAGTTAAGCACACGACCTTGTAGAGTCATGATCATTTGTACTTTCTTAATATCTCATCTTGGATCTGTCGCATAGTCCAGACAAATTCACAAAGGAATCAATGTTGTTCTAAGTATTTTGACCCATTTCCATTGAATATTGGTAACTTAATGTCAGCTCCAGCCATTGTATTTGTTGCTGGTACAGTTGAAACAAAATTTTGGCTAGTCAAATTTCCTTTTCCACTATTTATTGTGTTAGTATTGCTCATATTTAAAGAATTACTGGGAGATAAGTCTCTCTCTCTTACCACTGGTGAATTATGCAGTACTGTAGGTGATTTGTAAGTACGTTATCATTCTGCAGCTTCAGTCGACTCTTCTGACTCTTCATCTCCTTCAGAGATTGGCTAATAAGACTCTTCTTCCAAGTATGATGCAGGCTTGTAGCCTTCTTCTTCTCTATCTATGTTGCAACTCCCTCTTCCTAACTAAGTTTTTCTTCACTTGCTGGACATGAATATCCTTTTGCTCCTTAAAAATATTGAATCTAGTTCAGTTCCACTATCTCCCGAGAACATCTCACTTTAGAGTTCTATATCCCTCAGTAATATATCCCTCTAGGATACTATCTATCCAAAAATATACATCCCTTGATAGAGGGTTTCTTACTTCTTTCAGTTGTTCAATTAATTAGGGAGTCCACTCCCTTAGTTCTCCACCTTGAAAATTTGTTCATTAGGTCACCAACTTAGATAACCATTCATGCAACACAATGGGAATCTTGACAAAGAAAATATCATGTATATCTATGTAGAAGTATCGGCCCAACCACTCTGTTGGGTTCCACCGAGATCCTTCACTTTCTTTTCGTGTGAACTCTAACTCTTTGGATTCCACCCAAATATTGGATCTCTAGTTTTATGGGTTGGCACAACATATCCCTCACCACAATAATTTAGGGTCCTGACAATGGAACCATTTTTTTGGTTTTGTGTCTCTCTATCCCTCTCTCCAGGGATCCTGACCTAGGTTCAGGCCCTTCTGCTCAACACACAAATCTTGATATATTGGCCCAACAGAGCAGAGATCAACCAGAAACACTTGCGATGCAAATGTTGTCTCACTCGAGATATCTCTCTTGATGGGTAGCTTCGAGAACCACGTTTTCTTAGTTGGGTGGGAGGGTTTTTAGTACCTTGGCTCTTCGTCAAGGCTTCCAACAAAGTCTGAGGGTGGATTATCTTTGTTCACTATGCTTCAACAACTAAGTTGTGCCTCATCCTCTCTTATGCAACTTAGTAAATAAAAAACAGACATACAACATAATCATATCCAGTAATACAATGTGACCATCATACATCTATTCATTTGTAAGAAAACCTGCAGCCATTCATTCAATACAACATTTACACATACATCTAAGTTACTGTCAACATTCACACATATACAAAGAATATAACATGGAAACAAATCCGGGAAAAAAATACAAGGTGCTCTTCATCTGGCATGAGGAAATAAATGCACCTTTTGTCTATGCACTAAGCTGTAGACTCTGCTCAAGATATTATTCTCTAAATTTACAGACTCTTCCTCCCTCTCATGCTCTCTGATATTCTCTCTATTCTCTTCCTACTCTACCTCTACTAGTGATCTGCACACAGAATGGATCAACTCAACCTTTTCTAATCTTCTACACACTCAGCTGCATATCCTTTACTCCATGCACTTAGCAATACAGATCCATCTACCAAGAAGTTGTTCTATTCATCCAACGAGTGTCTACAACAACTAAATTTAGGGAGAATGTTGAACACAAAATGACTGTTGAGAGCATGTCTAACACCAACTAACTACCGGGATAATTTCTAACCCACATATAGCTTGGGTTCCTTCTTTTATAGCCCCATTACAGAATCGGTACCGATTCCCTACATACTTGATATAGACTCAATACTAGCTTGATAAAAAATCTATTCAGAATCATTATATTATCAATTTTATTGCTATCTCAGTCGGCTTACTATAACCAGCCAACTGGTTGTCTTTCCTATTATAGCAACGCCTAATGGGAGGCACTAATCATCTGACTTACCAAGCTTCCTTCACGCATGTGGTTTCCATCATCTCTAGTTGAGCTTGTACCCACGATCGTTAAGGCCTTTCGCTTTCTCAACATTATTCCTTACAATCACTTTCTAGCCATTATGCTACTTTTTTTTTTTGTAAGTAAGCACCCATGAGGTTTCGAACCAGTGACCTTACACAAGGAGTGCCTTAACAGTGCACCCATTCACCATCTATTCTACACCCCATGGGCAGCCGTTATGCTACTTGCATGCCTTCTTCTGCTGATATTATGTCATACCATTTCGTGTCTCACTCCATCCTTCTATCATGGCTTACTTATCTCGCGAAGATTCCTATTCTAGCTCCTTCTCATCTTCTTCTTCCTCTCTTTCACTTCCTTTTTTGAAACATCCTTTCTCTTCTTGTCTTTATGTTACTTCCTCAGTCGTAGCTACTTCCTCTTCTACTTTAGCTCTTCTCCCTACTTAGGTAGAATTCTTCATGAAATATGCCTTACTATCCCTAGGCCTAACGCCATGTGTCTATATTCCATACTCACTTCATATTAAATATTAGTTCAAGTGTGAGTAAGATAGTGAAGACAACAAACTAGCATCTTGTACAAGGTGTTGTTCACCAATGGAGTTGAATTTGCATCTTCAAGCCTAAATCCTAAGAGAAAATGAGTCTTGGTTGGCTTACAATATTTTATAATGAACTTCTTTAGTAGTTTTTAATAATAATTCAACTTATGTACTTTAATTCTAGAGGTATATTGAGAGATCTAAAGCCCCAAGAGTTGACTTAACATCCCCAGATTGGTCATGGAGAAATCTTGGTTGAAAGCATCTTTTAAGGAAACTATTTCTTTAGTGGAACTTTTGATCATCAAAAGGTCATCCAAATACAAGAAAATAATTAATATTGAACCATTAATCATGCTCATATAGACATTAGTATCATACTTGCATCTACTGATGTTTTGAGACGAAAAAAACATCTATCTCGGCATACCAAGCTCTAGGAGCTTGGTTAATCCCATATAAAGATTTCTTCATCCTACACACAAAATATGGATTAGTAAAATAAAATTATGGATGTTTCATATATATATATATATATATATATATATATATNGTTGAAAGTTTCAAAACTAGTCTTATTGAATCCATCTTTGTGAATGGTGAAAAGGTCTCATTGTATTCAATGCCTTGGAATTGGGAGAATCCCTTAGCCACTATACTTTCCTTGTAATTCTCTATAGATCCATCTGCATTTTTTTTTAAATCCATTTTCACTTCACTAGATTTCGCCCAAGTGGGAGAGAGACTAGCTCCCATGTTTCATTCTTCTACAACAGATGAAATTATTCTTTCATAGAAGATACCATATTGGAACATATGAGGATTCTTCACATGAATATGGATCATATTAAATCATTAAATAATACTTCTCAACAAATCTTGTATCCTTGAGAAAAAGGACACATTTGAACTGAGATCTAGTTCTCCTATGATCACTAGGATTACTAACAAGTTCTCTAGTTGTTTGTATAGTCTATGATTTCCACTTAGGTATTATAGGAGTTCTTTGATATGCAATCATATGTTCTTCATCATCAGAAATATCATGAGATACTTCACTTACAATCTGAAGGTGGTAGTAAAGAAGATTCTCCAATTTAAATTGTTGGCATGGGATCTTCTTCAAATTGAACACTCCTTTCAATCAAGGATTTTTAAGTGCTCATGTTGATCAGTTTGTAACCTTTGGAATATTCTATATAGCCAAAAAATATGTGTTCTTGGCTTTGGGGATGAAAATCTCTTCTCTAATCTGGTGTAATTCTAGCCCAAGCTTTAGAACCAAAAATCCTGAGCTTTAGAGACACATCAGGCTTGTGTCCACTCTAAGATTCGAAATGAGTGATTCCATCCAAGTATTTTTGAGGAACCATATTATAGATATATTATGCACAAAATATTTCTTCAGCCCAAAACTTTGGTGAAAAATATTTTGAATCCATGATGCAAGTAGCCATCTCCTTGAGAGAACTATTCTTCCTCTTAGCAAGACCATTGTGATGTGGTGTGTATGGAATAGAGCGTTTCATCTAGATACCTAAATCTTCACAAAGTTGTGTGAATTCAGATTTCACATATTCTCTACCATTATTAGTTCTGATTTCTTTGATATTCCCTCCATACTAATTCTCTGCTAAGGCTTTAAAAACCTTGAAATGATCAAAGACTTTTGACTTGTATTTGAGAAAGAAGACCCAAGAATATATGGAAAAGTCATCAATGAAAGTTAGGACACATTTTTCTTGACTCATTGACATGTGAGGGAATGAAACAACTATATTAATATGAACAAGCTCAAGGGGTGTAGAGGTTTTCTCATGACTGACATTCTCATACTTATGCTCTTGGTGATTTCCTAGAATTCATCCTTGATAGACTCCTTTAGAAAACTTGATATTGGGAAACCTATGACCATATTTTTATCAAACAAATAATATATATACATGTAATTTATATGTTCAAACCTCTCATTCCATAAATTTATTGGTCATTGGCATGAGTGAGGACATCTGAGGGGATTGAGAAAGGCACATAGTGAGAAAACTTGTACACTTTATAGCTATGTTCAAGAAAACCTTTAGCTATCACTCTACCAATGGAGATTTCATTGTTTTATACATCATTGGATGTGAAGACAACCTTATAAGGATACCTGGTGTGGGTAATCTAATAGAGTAACAAAATATTGGCAGCAAGACCGGGACATACAAAACATTATTTAAGGAACCATGGTCAAGATCTATTCTTCCCTTCCCTTTAAATTTAGTTTCTGAATCATCTCCCAAAACAATTTTAGGACCATTCAAAGCATAAAGAGAGGAGAAACAATGTGTTATGGAAACCATGTGTCTTGAAACTCAAGAATCAATGACGAAGGAGGAGGATCTCTCATCTTTTTTATACTAGGGCATGAATTCTCTCATTGTATTCAGAATTTGATCCTTCCTCCTTCTTATTTGTGCCTTCATGAAGAGAGATATTGTTCTTCTCAAGGGGTTGAAACATCATATTAATTTGTTTCTTCATGCAGAAGTTGTCTAGGTGGAAGCACCTATTGTAGTATGCACACTTGCTCATTTCACCCTTTTCTTTCTTCCTCTGTGGATTTTTCTTGAAGCTTGAAGACTCCTCTTCAGACTTTTGTTTTTATTTCTTTTGATCAGGAGACTTATTTGGATTATCCTTCTTCTTTCCTTTGGAATATTTATTTGAATCTACAGCAATAAAAGATTGATCTTTGGAAGGTTTAATGGTTCCCATCATGATAAACCTGTATTTCTCTTGGGTAAAAGATTCCATGAATTCTGTAAGTGACAGAATATTTCAATTTCAAACAGTTAGTTTGGTAGCATCGATGGTTGAAACAAACACTGAAAAATCAAGGCCTAACTTTGAAAGTTTTCCAATACTAGTTTCTCATCCTTCTTTTCAAGTCCACACTGCTTCAATTGAATAACAAGAGCCTTGAATTTGGATAAATAATCTTGTAAGATCTCAAAATTACTTGGAATTAGTGAGGAACACTCATTCTCTAGTTGATGTCCCATCATTTCATTTGTCTTTCCAAAACAATCTTGATGTTTCTCCCATACTTCATTTGGTGTAGTTAATCCATTCATATGGAAAACCAGGTCTTTGGAAATACTGAGACACAAGATACCATCAGTCTCATCTCTTCTATTGTTCCACTTGATCGTCTCTACTGCTGCATTAGGCTTACATTCAATTTCCATGGTCACCCTGTAGAGTCCCTTCCTCCTCAATAAGATATTTTTCTACGCCTTCCATTTAAAATAATTAAATGGAGTCAAGATGATGTGTTGAGATTGATCCATTCTTTCAAAAATTGCACCTCAGTAGACTAAATGTGCCCCTTGAGACAGTGAGAATCAATCCTGCAATCACAAATATAAAAATAAAGGAGGAAAATTGAGCTAAGGAATCTATGATACCATGTGAAAATTAAGCCCATTCTTATTACAATTGAACTCACAAAAATTGCTAAATAATATGCATAGATTTCACTCAAAATTGGATACTGAATTGATGCATAACACTAAATTTAATTGAATAAGTGTACATAAGCTAACATTAGAAATAACATGGTTGTCCAAATATATAATTACATAAGGAATTTGAGAGCATTAGAAGGAAATTCAAATCCTCACAAAAAGTAGGCTTACTATAAATAAAAAAACCTCTTTAGGTGCATAAAACACTTTCCAAATCAGTCAAGGAGGTCATGAATTAGATGAATAAGGTAAATATAATAATGAGTGATAGAAAATAAATAGGATAATTCTTTTGAGAGATAAAAATATGGAGGATGAGTTGGGAAAAAGAAAGGAAGTTTCCATGTGACTAGCTTTTACCTTTTCCACTTTAAAACTGGAAAAAAATTCTAAAACTGAGAAAGTAAGGAAATGCGCTCTTACTAATCTAGGAAATATTTAAAGTAGATGGAATAAGGATAAGGGAACTGTTAGATTTTTAACATTTAAGATATATGATCTTAGGATCTTATCTGAGAGAATAACAAGCACAACAATAAAAAACAAGAGACAATTAACAAAAATATTTTCCTCAGGGAAACCATAAAGGAGAAAACCCCACAACTTCCTCATATATACAATCAACACCAAATGTAAAACCCAAAGATAGTAATATGATCTCTCGATAGCAGTAGTATCTCTCTCTCTCTCTCTCTTGTCTCAGCTTCTTCTCTCTCTCTCAGTTATGCGCTACAACTGAGTGTGAGTGAATCAATATGAATGTGTGATAAATAGAGAGGCTCCCTCTCTATTTATACTAATTCCCAAATTGACAATAACTCACTAGGACCGACTTCTCTAGGAGAGTACAATAACACTACGGCCCCACAATTGCGGGGAATTTAACCCTTCATTAATAAGGAGGGTTATACTCTATGACTTTACATGACTTGTTTATATTATTGAATCTCCCGATTGGAACATAGGGCATGACATGAATCAATTAAATTACAGATACTTCCTGGAATAAACATCGGGGTACAATACATAAGATATTCAAGTGAATACATTCCGAACTTACAAATACATCAACACTCCCTCTTAACTAGGAAGGTATTCTCTCGACACAATTTATAAGAACAAGTCTTCTTCTCTGTACCATCTGCATCATTATATCTTCATCTTCAAGTCATATTCATGTCATCTTCATCGTCAAGTCATCAAGTCTGGATCATCATTGGATCATCATCGAGTCTGGATCATCACTTGATCTGGATAATCACCAATTCCAGATCATCATCAATTCAGGATCATCACTTGATCTCGATCATCACTGGATCATCATCAAGTTTGGATCATCACTTGATCTGGATCGTCATTGCTGGATCATCACTGGGTCATCATCACTAGTGCTATCTCAAATCTACTTGTCACAGGAAGTTCTACAGAGGCATCCCTTTTTCATGCTAGTTGTAGGAATAGCCTTCATGTAGGTATTCATCATCTTCAGCACTTATATCTAACCATGGAATGAACCATGTCAGAAAGGCCCGCCTAGCACTTACATCTAACCATGGGATGAACTATGTCAAAAAGGTATGCCTAGAACTCAAATCTGACCATGGGAGGAACACATACAAAACCCATGTCAAAAAGGTCCATCACTCACATCCAACCTCATCATGTCAGAAGGGCTCTCAGCTCTAAGCTGAGTATTCCTGTTAACTGACTAGGTGCCTCCATTCTCCTAGAGAATGGCCTCTCAGCACTAAGCTGAGTATTCCTGGTAACTATTAGGATTATTAATCCTCCCTTTCCCAATTATGCCAAGTAGACCCAATGGTGCTAGTGACTAAAATAGATTGGATGGACTCCCAATTTATACATGACTCTTAATTTAGATATATGACCAAATTGGACAAGGGAGGATTAATAATCCTAATACCCCCCCTGAATGCTAACTTGGACAATCTGTGGGCCCTCATAACTAAGACCATAGGTCACCCATTACATCAAGTAAAATAAAGTAACTACTTAATACAAGGAGTTGGGGGAAAAACCACATGGGAAAAATGTGGAAATTAAGGCCAGCAATAGATTAATTTTACTCACAACAATTATCAATTGATCATGCAAAATCACTCACAAAAGAGACTGAAAATGGAGCTGTAACACTAAACTGTATTATGTAAGTGTACAATAGCCAACCCTATAATAACATAGGTTTCTGAATAAATAACATACATCAGGGATTAGAATGCATGAGGAGCAATTCGAATCTAGCATAAAGCAGGCTTACTAAAAGTAAGCAAATCCCCCATAGGTGTAAAAAGTTGATCCCAAATCTGTCATGGAGCTCACGAATTGGAAAAAAGTCTTAGGAAAGCTAAAGAGTGATGGAATGGTAGCTCATACATTATTTTTCATGGAGAAAAGAGAGGAGGATGTGTAGGACAAAAAACTAGTCAACCTCACCTAGTCTAGCTTTTCCTTTTGCCTTAAAACACTGAAAAAGCAGGCAATAAATCAGAAAAAGCAGAAGGGCACCTAGGAGGCCAGGAATAAAGAATATTTGATTCCTTGGGCTTTCCCATGCACTACATGAGTCAAATAAGGCAATTTTGACCACTATGATAGGTAATAAACAACTTGCACAAGGTGGGACACATGAACTAGGCTAATAAGACAGAAATAATTAAATTAATGTCTAAATGGGTAAACTATGGGTTGATTATTCTAACACCCCCCCTTAAGCCTGACTTATGAGTAATATATCAGAAAATTATAGGGCCTAGAAACAAGGCTTATTCACCCTTTACATACTGCATGTCCAAATAAACAAGGAAAGAGGCAAAACCAACTTGGGAAAATCCTCCCTTAAACATGGACTGTAAAACAAAATTGTAGAATCTTGTCTCCACTCATGCTTTCACGGCATGATCAAAAATCCCCAGCAGTGATTTGAGATTGCTGAAGGTCTTCTCACAAAATGCTTTGGTGAAGATATCAGCTACTTGTTCTGAAGATGAACAGAAGAGTAGGTGAATGGTGCCATCATGCACAAGTTCTCTGATGTAGTGCATATGGATCACAATGTTTCTGGTTCTCTGCTTCTGAACTGGATCTTTGCAGATTCGAATGGTACTCTGGTTATCATAGTAGATGGTAGTTGAGTACTCAGGTTCGAAGCCACACTCTCCAAGTAAACCCTGCAACCATAAACATTGAGTTGCTGCATTAACAACTCCTCTGTACTCTGCTTCTGTAGATGAGAGTGCAATGGAACTCTGTTTCTTGCTTGAACAGCTGATTGGCCCTTCTGCAAGCATGAACACATATCCTGAAGTGGAATTTCTATCTGTGCTATCACCTGCCCAATCACTGTCAGTAAATCCAATCAACTCAAGATCAGATTTTCCTTTATAGAAGATCCAATGTGTCCTTGTTCCCTGAACAAAGTTAAGGATCATTTTGGCTGCTTTCCAATGGATCTCTTGAGGCTGATCCATGAATCTAGAAGCCACACTTACTGTATAACAAATATCAGGTCTAGTATGTGTTAGATACAACAAACATCCAATCAATTTCCTATACAGTGTATTGTTTACCATCGGTGAAGAATCAGCTTCTTCCAGCTTCACTCCTGAAACGAAAGGAGTTTTTCTTGCTTTGCAATCCTTCATTTTGAATTTTTTCAGCAATTCCAAGGAATATTTGGACTGGTGCACCTTGATTCCAGCTTTGGTTTGAGATATCTCAAGTCCCAAAAATTGACTTAAGAGCCCCAAATCTGTCATGGAGAAGGCTTGGTTCATAGCTCCTTTTAAGGAAGCAATCTCAGCCCGTGAGCTTCCTGTAATGAGGAGGTCATCAAAATATAACACAATGATCATTAATGAACCATTAAATAACTTCAAATAGACATTTGGATCTGATTTTCACCGAACAAAATTCAGTGATAGCAAGAAGCTATCAATCTTGGCATACCAAGCCCTGGGGGCTTGCTTTAGCCCATACAATGACTTTCTCAACCTGCACACAAGAGAAGGGTTAGTAGAAAAATATTGAGGCTTCTGAATATATATCTCCTCATTGATATCTCCATTTAGGAAGGCACATTTTACATCCATGTGATGTACCTCCCATTGCTTTGAGGCTGCAATGGCTAAGTCTAGCCTGATAGAATCCATCTTTTCCACTGGGGCAAAAGTCTCATTGTAATCTATGCCATGAACCTGTGAGTAGCCATTGGCTACCAATCTGGCCTTGTACTTCAGTTGTGAACCATCAGCAGCAAATTTGGTCTTATAGACCCACTTACACTGTACTAGTTTTCTCCCTGGGGGAAGATCCACTAGCTCCCATGTGTTGCTCTTCTGGAGTGAGCTGAACTCCTCCTTCATGGCTGTTTTCCATCTTGGATCTCCTACTGCTTCTTCATATGTTTGAGGATCAGTCTCCACCATCAAATAGCATTTTTCAGCAAACATAGGATCCTTCATGCACAGACCATTCTCAAATTGAGATCTAGTCCTCCTTTGGTCATTGGGATCCCCAGCTAGCTCACCTACTGCATGTAGTGTCTTGGCTGCCCATTTTGGCCTTGTGGGGCTGTTAGGGTCTGCAATAAAATCATCTCCATTAGACAAATCAGAATCAACATTTTCAACAAACTCTTTACTTACTTCTTGAGGTTCAGGTGGTGAAGAGGCTTCACCAACTTCCACTTCTGCAAGGGGTTCTTCTTCAAACTGAACACACCTTTTGATGAAGGATTTATTTGTGCTCAAATTTATCAAATTGTACCCTTTTGAATCTTCAGAGTATGCAACAAAAAGACATTCTTGGATTTGGGGCTGCAAAGCCTTCCTCTTCTCTGTTGAGATTCTAGCCCAAGCCTTTGATCCAAAAATCCTGAAATGGGTCACATCTGGCTTGTGCCCACTCCATGCTTCGAAGGGAGTCATGCCATCAAGCTGTTTGTGAGGAACCCTATTCTGGATATAGGCTGCACAGTTGATAGCTTCGGCCCAGTACTTTGGTGGAAAAGTTTTGGCCTCCATCATGCATGTTGCCATCTCCTTCAGTGATCTGTTCTTCCTCTCAGCAAAACCAATTTGCTGTGTTGTGTAAGGGATAGAATGCTGCATCTGCAAAATAATTAATAAAATCAGACTTGACATACTCACCACCATTTTCAGATCTGAGGGCCTTGAGTTTCCTTCCAGACTGGTTTTCAACCAAAGCCTTAAAGACTTTGAATAGGCCAAAAACTTCAGACTTGTGTTTCAGGAAGTGAACCCAGCAATACCTGGAAAAGTCATCAATGAAATTCAATGCATATTTGGCCTGACTCATGGACATATGAGGGAATGGGCTAGCAACATCACTGTGGATCAGATCGAGGGGTGCAGAGGTTCTCTCATGACTAGCTCTCTCAAATTTGTGCTCTGGGTGTTTTCCTAGGATACAACCTTGGCATACTCCTTTGGAAAATTTTATCTTGGGAAACCCTATGACCGTCTCTTTTTCACTAAGATCAAAAAGATACTTGTAATTTAGGTGGCCAAATCTTTCATGCCACAGCTTGCTGGCTTCATTAGCATGAATGAGAAGAGCAGAGGGGTTTGAGTAAGGTAGGAAGTGTGAGAACATGTATACCTTTTGAGCATGACTTGCAACTCCTTTTTCCATGACTCTACCAGTTGAAATCTCTGTGATCTCAACTTCATCGGGGGAGAATATGACCTTCTTAGGAGACCTAGTGTGGGTCATCTGGTACACTGATAGGAGGTTGGAGGTGAGACTAGGCACATACATCACATTGCTGAACTGACCATGATCAAGATATATCCTTCCTTTGCCTTTACTTTCAGTGAGAGAGTCATCTCCCAGTACAATAGATGGTCCTTTCAACATGTCCAGTGAGGAAAAGGCCTCCTTAGTCGAAACCATGAGTCTTGAAGCTCCAGAATCAATGATAAAACTAGGTGAGCTTGATGTGCCAGCAACTAGAGCATGAAATCTCTCTCTGTCATCTGAACTTGATCCTCCTTCTCTCTTCTTTGAGCTTTCTGGAAGGGAGATCCCATTCTTCTCCAGGATTTGGGTTAGCATGTCTATCTGCTTTTTCATACAAGAGCTTTCAGAGTGATTGCCCTTATTGCAGTATGCGCACTTGTTCATTTCACCTTTGTTTTTATTCTTCTGGTAATTCTTCTTGGGACCTTGTTGATCCTCCGGAGACTGTTTCTTGTCTCTCTTTTGCTCGGGTGGCTTTTTATCTTTCTTTTTGCTTTTTGAATCCACCCTCTAATCTCCAGCAATCAAAGCTTGATCTTTGGATGGTTTGATGGTGCCCATCATCACCATCTTGTCCTGTTCTTGTGTGAGAGATTCCATGAAATCTGCAAGGCTAGGCATCTTCCAGGTTCGAGCTATCAGTTTTGTGGCATAGAAGGTTGAAACAAACCCTGAATAATCAGGGCCCAGCTTTGAGAGGATGGCCAGTACGAGCTGATCATCTTTCTTTTCGATACCACACTGTTTCAGCTGCAAAACTAGTGCTTTGAACTTGGAGAAATATAGCTGCAGGGATTCAAAGCTTGTTGGACTCAGAGAAATCAGCTCATTTTCGATTTGATGTCCCCTCATCTCATCTATCTTTCCAAAAAGATCAGCAAGCTTCTCCCATACTTCATTCGGTGATGTCAATCCATCAAGATGGAAAAGGAGGTCTCTGGAAATACTCAGACACAGGAGGCCATAAGCCTCATCCCTCCTGTTGTGCCATTTTATCTTCTCTGCAGCTGCATTGGGCTCTACTTCTGTTGCCATAGTCACCCTGTAGAGGCCTTTCTCTCTCAATAGTATCTCCATCTCTGCTTTCTATTCAAAGAAATTGAAAGGAGTCAAGATAGTTTTCTGTGATTGATCCATAGCTCTAGAAAATCTGTCCTGGCTGTCAGTAGAAGGCTCCCAGTATTTGATGTCGAACCTGCAAAACAATTTTTGAAGGAGAGAAACAACCTACAATGGCTCTAATACCATGTGGAAATTAAGGCCAGCAATAGATTAATTTTACCCACAACAATTATCAATTGATCATGCAAAATCACTCACAAAAGAGACTAAAAATGGAGCTGTAACACTAAACTGTATTATGTAAGTGTAAAATAGCCAACCCTGTAATAACATAGGTTGCTGAATAAATAACATACATCAAGGATTCGAATGCATGAGGAGCAATTCGAATCTAGCATAAAGAAGGCTTACTAAAAATAAGCAAATCCCCTATAGGTGTAAAAAGCTGATCCCAAATCTGTCATGGAGCTCACGAGTTGGAAAAAAGGCTTAGGAAAGCTAAAGAGTGATGGAATGGCAGCTCATACATGCTCTTGCATGGAGAAAAGAGAGGAGGATGTGTAGGACAAAAAACGAGTCAACCTCACCTAGTCTAGCTTTTCCTTTTGCCTTAAAACACTGAAAAAGCAGGCAATAAAGCAGAAAAAGCAGAAGGGCACCTAGGAGGCCAGGAATAAAGCAGATTTTATTCCTTGGGCTTTCCCATGCACTACATGAGTCAAATAAGGCAAGTTTGACCACTATGGATAGGTAATAAACAACTTGCACAAGGTGGGACACATGAACTAGGCTAATAAGACAGAAATAATTAAATTAATGTCTAAATGGGTAAACTATGGGTTGATTATTCTAACAAAAGAATCCCCCCCCTCTATCTAAGAAGGTAGAATTAGGTCTCAAGTTTGAAAAAATTTAAAATATGTTGCTGAAATATTCATCTTTGTGAGGTAGCGAAGCAGCATGCATGGTGTGTTGTGCACAGGTAATCTAGGGCCTGGCATGTAGACTTCTCCTTCTTCTCCAAAAATGATGATGGAAGGAAGGAGGAATGTAACATTTGTCTCTTGCTGGATGAAGAGGTGTATAATCATATCCATTCTTCTGAATGTAGTGAGACTGAGCCCTTTCCATATAGCATCTTATAAGGAGTCTATTGCATCTCTCTGAAGGAGGTAAGATTGCATGACATAACGTAAGGGTCTTTCCTTTTTGAGTGTTAGGTGAGTTTCCAGTCATCTTCCTAGCTTCCAGTTTGGAAGTAGGGACTAAATCTAGATTTGAATCACCCTGAATCTCAATCTCATAAACTGATAAAGATGGATATGCAATACTAGTAGAAGCTGAAAAAGAAGTAGATGCAATGATTTTACCTTCCTTTGAAAGTGGTTGCTGAGAGTGCACTAGTTCTGAAGGAGGCATGAAATGTGAGAACTCATATGCTTTTGAAGCATGATTTGCAACACCCTTCGCTATGATGTTCCCAGTAGAGATATCTGTGATCTCCACTAAGTCAAGACCAAAGATCACTCGCTTTGGAGATTCAGTATGGGCCACCTGATAGACAGATAATAGGTTTGAAGCTAGGGAGGGAAAAAATAGCACATCTTTGAACCTTCCATGTTCAAGCTTTACAAATCCATTCCCTTTTGGTTTGACTTTATTGTTATTTCCCATCTGAATACTAGGACCATCAAAGGACTAAAAAGAATAGAATGATTCTTTGGATGCAGACATATGGTTGGAAGCTCCAGAATCAATGAGGAAGACATGTGCTGATGACCAGCAAGCCTTCAATGTATGGCCTTTCCGTTGGTCTTCTTCATTTTCTTCTTCAGAGTCATCGTTTCTTGTGCTATCAAGTGCAGAAATGTTATGTTTCTTCAAAAGAAGAGCTATTTCATCAAGTTGTCTTCTCATACAGGAGATTTCTGAATGAAAGCCCCTTCCATAGTAAGAGTAGAGGACCTTTCCTTTATGATTCTTCTTGCTTCTATTTGAACCTGAAGGCTCCTTTGACTGCTCTTTCTTCATAAGAGACTCATCTCTTTGCTTCCATTTGTCATTCGCTACCTTATCTCCTCTTGCAACCAGAGCTTGATCTTTGGAAGATCGAATGATCCCCATTTGGATCAATTTATCATTCTCAGGAGTGAGAGATTGGATGAATGCATCAATAGTGGGAATCTTCCAATTTGGAGTAGTGATCCTTATTGTTTGGAAGGTTGATACAAAGACTGAGTAGTCTACATTGAGCTTTGTGAGAATGGCAAGGATGAGCTGATCTTCATCCTTCTCCACTTTGCATTGCTTCAACTGATATATCAGGTTCTTGAACTTTGTGAATAATTCATTCAGTGATTTGAAGTTGGATGGATTAAGAGTTATCAGATCATTTTCTAGCTGATGGAACCTCATCTCATCCTGCTTATCAAATAAAGAGGCAAGCTTGTCCCAAATATCCTTGGGAGTCTTCAATCCTTGGATGTGGAATCGAAGATCTCGAGAGACTAAGGAGAATAAGTATCCATGAGATTCATCAAGCCTGTTCCAGTACTTTGCTTTATCATGATTCAAAACTAGCACTACGTCTATTTATTTTATGAGTCTGAAGAGCTTCTTGGTGCAGAGCAGTACCTCCATGTCATCCTTCCACTGGTGATAGTTGAAGGGAGTGAGAGGCTCTACTGGATGAACCATTTTGAATGTAGTAAGAAGGACTGAGCTGCTATAGCGAATGCAATGAGAAGAAAGGGTTGCTTGTAGCGAATGCTGTGAGAAGAGATGATAACCTGTAACACAATCAAACATACAAAGTAAGGTCGACAATCTACACTTTTGGAATTTCCTTCACACCCAGCATAGTTGATCAAGCAATATTGATCAACAATTTCCTAACTTCAGATATTAAGTGTTAAATTCTCCGCTTCTGGTGCAGTACTGGAAGGAGCAATTTTTCTCAAAAAAATGATCCAGCTAGATATATGAGGACTAGAGGTGTCTTGTCCACCGATACTTTGATACCATATAAATTGAGCACATAGATCTGTAGACAAACACACAACTCACAAAATAGATCTCACAATTTACTCAGCAATTAAAGAATGAAACAGTGCAAAAATGGCTTGCAACTGTGAATGCTTTCATTAATCAAAATTAATTAGATAAAAATTACAATGAAGTACAATGGCTAAATAGACACAATCAATTCAAATCCACATGAGGAAATTCGAATTGATTACAGTCTATTTGACTGTAGGTAGCTAATACCTTTTCTAAATCATTATCGAAGGAGTCAATGGTTAACTGACCTTGTCTAAACCATAACCGGAGTTCATCGGAGTTATAAAACACAAGTAAAGTGTTACATTCAGTGTTGACTAAGGATAACTAACCTTGGTAGGTGAGAAATGTTCCCCTCCTGCATCCAGCCATGCAAACCTAGCACTAACTGAATGTAACTGACTCCTAACTTAGCTTGACCAGTCACCAACTCAACTGAACTGACCTTGGTTGGTTTCGGCACTCCCAGTGGCTCCTAAATTGTAGGGATTGGTCTAGGAGGATCCTAAACTAATGTATGCAAGTGCAATCAGTGGAATTAGGCCTCAATTAGTGTTCCCCACACTTTAGTAATTGAAACATGTGCCCCAATTAGGCCAAGTGGACCCAATGGTGCTAGTGACTAAAAATAGACTTGATGGACTCCCGATTTAGACATGAATCCTAATTTAGAAATATGACCAAATTGGACAAGGGAGGATTAATAATCCTAATAGTAACTGACTAGGTTCCTCCATTCTCCCAGAGAATGGCCTCTCAGCACTAAGCTGAGTATTCCTGGTAGCTGACCAGGTGCCTCCATTCTCCTAGAGAATGGCCTTCAGCACTTATATCTGATCATGTTGGAACACATCCCTCAATCACATCAGAATGTCTCTACATTGATCATGTGGGAACACATCCCACAATCACATCAGGATATCTCTACACTAATCATGTGGTAACACAACCCACAATCACATCAGAATATCTCTGCACTGATCATGTGGTAACACAACCCACAATCACATCAGAACATCTCTGCACTTACATCTGACCATGTGAAGCTTAGGCTTCCACCATGTCAGAAGGGCCAATGGACACATCAATTCCCTTTGGAGGGAAACTCAATATGGAGAACACCAAGCTTCTCCCTGAATTATTCAAACTTTACTCTGGCTAATGGTTTGGTCAGTACATCAGCTATCTGCTTGTTCGTCACAACATACTGGAGCTTCACTATTCCTCTCTGCACCATATAACTAATATAGTGATTCTTGATCTCAATATGCTTTGACTTTTCATGGAACATTGGGTTCTCAAACAGCTTCACATAGCTCTGGTTGTCACAATATATACAAGTAGCATCCATCAGGAGATCAAATAAATCAGACAGTAGCTTTCTCAGCCACACTTCCAGCTCGCAACTAGCCAAACAAGATGCAACATACTCTGCTTCAACTGTACTTAGTGCCACACAGGATTGTTTTCTGCTAAACCAAGAGATCACACCTGATCCCATATTGAAGCAAAACACTGAAGTGATTTTTCTATCAATGGCACTACCTGCCCAATCTGAATCCACATAACCTTCCAGGTTAATCTTGTTATTCACCTCATAATTGAGCCCATAATCAACTGTATCCTTCAGGTGCCTTAGAATATTCTTTGCATCAATCAAGTGAACATGTCTCGGATACGTCAAGAACTGGCTCAATGTGTTCACAACAAAGCAAATATCTAGTCTTGTATTCGTCAGGTACATCAAGGACCCAAATCATTTGATGATACATCGTAGCATCAACCGCTTTTGATGAAGCATCACTCAATAGCTTCAGGTTCGATGCCTATTACAGAGAGAAATTCCTATGGCTTGGGGTACCACAACAGACAGCTTGACTCCAGAAATCAATCCTTTCCAATATGCAATAGAAATTAAATATCTAACACTAAAGGATCAGACCTCGTACCTTATTCCAGATGGTTGAAGTAGATCCCCGTTGAGCTTTCCAACTTCAGCTTGAATTGATAGATTAATTCCTCAACAACAAGTAAACAAGACAAGCATACTATATATGTTGGTGTCAGATCTATTCTAGAATATATAATCAACAATGTATAAGCATTTGAAATCACCCATGGATGAAATATTCATTAAAACATACATTATTGGACAGGAAAAGATATTTCTATTAATATAAAATCAGAGATTACAATGGATACAACCTCTGTCGGCACGTCTGTGAATCGGAGAAACTGAATCCCCCACTTGGGCCTCCACCACCTCAATCCTCCATCTCTCGATAGCAAGCTCACAAGCAAAAGGCAAGCTTGGGAAGAACACAAAAGTGCTCCAAGGGACAAAGGGATGTAGACTCAAGTACAAGTTTCGGCAACAATGGACTATAATTTATTTTCTCTCAATTCTCTCATATGCCTTCAATGTACCAAATAGTTCCTTATATATCTTTTCAAATGGGTAATGAAAGGTTAAATCCGAGCGATATCAAGGCATAGGGAAGGCCAGGAGTCAAGTGAGTCAGATCCATGTCAAGGAAAACTCCAAAAAGATTTGGATTATGCACACATCCCGATGTACGTGGTTTTAGGGGTTTAAAAGTCACGTGTATTAATTTTCACATGTTTTAAGGGATGGTCAAGGAAACATCAAAGGACAAAAAATGGTCCAAGGGGTCTAAGGAGTCTGCAGAGGGACAGGGGAAGGCCATACAAGTGTGATTCACTTGGAGTGGTAAAATCAGCTATAACAATGCCATAGGTGTGATCATGGCCTTACAGTCCATCATCCCGAACCTCTTCAGGATCTCTACTGCATACATCTCTTGTCCCAAGGAAATTCCATCTACATCCTGCCACACCTCCATGCCTAGAAAATAGTGCATCATACCCAAGTCCTTCATTTCGAACTTGGCAGCAAGCTTCCTCTTTGTATCAGCAATCAACCCATCCTCACTTGTCACAAATAGGTCATCTACATGCAATAGGAGTATCACTGGATTCCATTCTTCAACCTTGTAGTAAAGGTTGGAATCCACTTTACTCTTGGTAAATCCCAAACTGTATAGGAAGCTGTCAATTCTGTCATACCATGTCTTGGGTGCCTGTTTCAAACCATACAAGGCTTTCTTTAATTTAAACACATGAGTCTCTCTCTCATGTGTCTCAAAACTGAGTGGCTGCTCCACATATACTTCCTCTTCTACTACACCATTCAAGAAAGTTGTCTTGACATCCATCTGGTGTACTTTCCACTTCATTACTGCAAATAAAGCAAGTATTGATCTGATGGAAGTATATCTGGCTATAGGAGAAAAAATTTCTTCATAATCTATTCCTTCTTTCTAGGAGAAACCATGAGCCACAAATCTTGCTTTATATTTCTCTATGTTACCATCTGCAACATGCTTGATCTTATAGATCCATTTGGAAGTCACAACAAACTTCCCCTCTGGTCTTGGGACAGCATCCTAAACATCATTCTTCATGATTGATTGATACTCTTTAACCATAGCATCCTTTCATTCTTTCTTTTTTGTTGCTTCTTCATAGTTGGAAGGTTCTTTGTCAATGAAGTCACATAATAAGGCTACATAACTGGAGCAGGACTTGGCTCTTTTCCTTTCTCTGTGTATCTCTTCTGGAGCCCCATATTTTTTCTGCACCTTGGATAGCTTCTTGTACCCAAGTAGGTTTCCTTTTGTGAGGATTATTTTCTTGAGGTGGATCTATTGGTTCTTAAGGTTCTTCTTCTTCTAGATCTTCTTTTGGAATTGCTTCGTTCATGGTTGTGTCATGAATTCTGGGTACTTCTGTTTCTTCAGGTTCTTCAGCAGGTCTCTTTTTGGATTTGTTGTAAGCTGAGTCTTTGTCAAATGTTACATCCCTACTGATGTCGATCTTCTTGAATCCTGGGAAGTATATTATGTAAGCCTTCGAGCTTTCAGAGTATCCCACAAATATACCCTTCCTTCCTGAAGGATCTAATTTTGTCCTCTTTTCTTTTGGAATGTGTATGTACAATGGACAGCCAAATATTCAGAGATGACTAATTTCTGGTTTCTTGCCAAAAAACACTTCTTCAGGTTTCTTGTTCTTGAGTACTCTATGTGGAGTACGGTTCTGTACATACACAGCTGTTCTAGCAGTTTCTGCCCATAGATGCACGGGAAGATCTTGACCATGAAGCATTTCCCTTGCAGTTCCATGATCGTTCTATTCTTTCTTTCTGCAACCCCATTCTATTGTGGATTATATGGAGTGGTCAAATCCCTCTTAATCCCTAAATATTTGCATAATTCCTTGAATTCATTTGATGTGAATTCTCCACCATTGTCTAATCGAAAAATCTTGATCTTCTTTTCTGTGTAGTTTTCGATCAAGGCTTTGAATTCCTTGAACTTGCTGAATACTTCATCTTTGTTTTTCATGAAGTATATCCATGTCTTTCTAGAAAAATCATCAATGAAAGAAACACAGTATACATACCGACTTAATGAACTGGATGACATCGGACCGCATACATCGAAGTGAATGATTTCCAAGATTCCTTTAGCCTTTCTTTCACTACTTGGAAATGTCTCCTTTGTGTTAATTCCTTTCGCACATCCCTTGCATACTCCTTCATGTTTTGCTTGTATTTCTTGAAGACCTTCAACAGCTTTGCTTGCAAGTGGTAGTGCCCTATAGTGCACATGTGCAAGCCTTCTATGCCAAAGTTCATTTGGTTCTACTGAGTCATGAACAAAAGCTTGTTCTGGTTGTCCCTTTAATCTATATAGTCCTCCCTCTTGTTCTCCAATTACTACTTCATCATCAATAGTCTTACCTTTTGGCCACATGATGACTTGACCATCTATAAATGCAACTCTTATACCTTTTTCATATAATGCAGAGATGGAGAGAAGGTTCTTCTTTAGTCCTGGTACAAATAGGACATCCTTCATTTTCATAGACTTTCCAGAGTCTAATTTGTAGGAGGATTCTCCACTACCTTTTATTGAATACTGGTAGTCATCCCAAAGTTTCACCTTGTGGGGTGATTCATGTTCTGATAATTTCACAAATGATTCTTTGAATCCAGTAATGTGTTTTGAAGCCCCATCGTCTATAAGCCAACCATTTCTTCCATGTGTGATGTTTCGCATGAGAGAGGAAATCAAAACATATTCTTCATCACTTGAATAATCATCACTATCTTGTTTGATTCTCTTCTTGGAAGGCTCATCATCTTCTGCAGCATGAGCATGATGTCTTTTCTTGTTTCCCTTCTTCTTGTGAGATCTATCTTTGTTTCTAGGACAATCTCTTGCAAGGTTTCCTCCTTCATCACATGTATAGCAAATGTACTCAAATAAATCTTTGTTAGAATTTCTAGTGTTTCTCTTTTAGTGAGAGTGCTTACCTTCATGATGGTTTGTTTTTATTTTCTTGGATTGTACTATGAGAGCTTGATATTCACTTCCCATCTTTTCTTCTCATGCTAATATTCAAGCTTATTCTTGTGAGAATTCTTCCCACAATCTGCTAAAATTGACTAGATTATTTCTGGTACAGATCCCTTGAATGAAAGAGTCCCATGTCCTAGGGAGACCATTCAAGGTGGTCATCACAATTTCTGCATTCTCTACTTCTTCATCTACCGCTTCTAGCTGTTCCTTGATCTAAGAGACCCTTGTAAAATAAGACTATATGGTTTCTGCATTCTGGATCTTTACATTCTTCAATTAGTTTCTCAGAGTCATCTTTCAGTTTATCTTCTTCCCTTCAAATAACTTGGTCAGGGAATCAAAAATATCTTTAGATACCTTTAGAGAGGACACCTGTGGTATGAGGTGATCCTTGATTGAATCAGCAATAATCCTCTTAGCCATGATCAATTTCTTCTTGTGGAAGGCCTCAGCCTCATCTCCCTCTGGAACTGGAACCTCTTCATTGATGTAAGAGTCCAACTCATTTTCTTCCAAGACCAGGGAGATCCTATACTTCCAAGCTCAGAATTTATCAACTCCCTCAAGATTGGTATGATGAGACATCTTAACGGAGAACCTAAAATGAAAATGAAAAAGATTTAGATCTTACCAGGTTAAAATGTCAGAACTGGATCTGGAGCTGCATTTCTATAGAGTTGGTTTAGGAGCTGAAGAATGTGAAGATACAAAACTCCGAGACTATACATTCTTACTTCACAAGGGTTTCTCAAATCAAAGAAAAACTTGAAGTAGTTGAAGAGATCATCGAAAAAGGATAAATTGTGATGACTACCTTGAATGGTCTCCCTAGATCACATGACTCATTCAGTTAGGGAATCTGTGCAAGAAGGAGGTTGATGTATTTTAACAAACTCCAAGAATAATGTGCAGAAGAAGAATCTCGACTCGTAACAAGAGAAGAGAATATGGGAGAAAATGAAGATTAAGCTTGAATATTTTTCAGAACTTTCCCAACCCAGTTTCCAACTCTTTTTTGACACATTGTATGATGCCCAACCCAATTTGTTTTACTGCTGCAAATTGTTTTTTCTAATAAACAACATAGGACTGAAACACAAGAAAATATTTTACAACTTTTTCACTAACAATAAATAAACACATTCAATCATGAAATTTCAGACATAATATTTTTGGTCAAATGACCTTGGAAAAACCCCAACCTCCACGGAAAACCTGTGAGAGAGAAATTTCTATTTTCAAGAAAATAAATTACAGCAATACTCAAAAAAATTTCAAACCAACTTATCTCAATTAGATGAAAATTTTATGCCTTTTTTTCTGTTCCAAACAAAAAATGCAAAGTCAAATTTTTTTGTTTTCTTCCTCGATTTCTATGCCGCTGTACAGACTATATGGATAGAACGTATGGACACTCTATACAGACCTCAAAATCTGTGCCCAAGAATTTTTTTCTCTCGAAAATCATGCCCAAAAATCTTCCTCAAAAATCATTCCTGTTGTATTGAAAATTGTACCATACAGACTGTATGGACCAACAATAAATGATGTTGTTCTTTCCTTGATTTTCATGCCCTCTCTTACTGGTGTCCTTTTCTTGAAATGTATGCCAAGAGAAAAAAATGCTACTTCTAGTATTTTCTCCTCTTTCTTAGAAAATGGTTCTCTCTTCTCTCTCAAATGCAAAAGTACCTCTTTACTTGGAAACTTTCCTTTTTGGTGAAAACATTAGGGTGAATTAAAATCCATCTAATCCTAGGGCTTAGATTAGTCTAGATGAGTGGTTGTCATTAAAATCACTTTTCTCCACAAATTAATTAATTTCACTCACTTTAAAATATTTCACTTGAAGTGCACTTTTTCCCTAAAGTGCAATTAATGCTCATCTCAAGTCATTAATATAAAGTTTAAGTGACTCAAACCCCTTTTCCTAGTGACTTAGGAAAAAATCACTTAGGGGAAAGTTCCTAGGTAAATTTTAACACTCCCTCTTACCGAGGAAGTTGTTCTTCATCACACCCAACTTCTCTCTGAAGTGAATAAACTTGCCTCTTCCAAGAAAATTTGTCAAGATATTTGCAACCTGCTCATTATTGGAAATATAATGCAATGTCACTGCTCCTCTATGAACATAATCATGAATGAAATGATAACTAATCTCAATATGCTTTGACCAGTCATGAAATACTAGATTCTCAGAGAGCTATATGCAGCTTTGATTGTCACAGTAAATCAACGTAGGCCTCAGCTCCTGATCAAATAAATCCACCACCAACTTGCGAAGCCACATGACCTCACAACTAGCCTGACTGGATGCCATATACTTAGCCTCTACAAAAATCAAAGCAGCATACTTTTGCTTCTGACTGAATCACGCCACTGTTGTCAAGCCCAAACTAAAACAACATCTGGAAGTGCTCTTCTTGTCTTCCACATTGCCTACCCAATATGAATCTGTGAATCCAATCAATCCGATCCCATCTGATCTCCTATAGTCCAGACCATACTACATTGTCCCTACAAGGTATCTCAACACATGTTTTGTATCTACCTAGTGCATTGTCCTGGGCTCCACCATGAACTGACTAAGAGTGTTCACCACAAAACACAAATCTGGCCAAGAGTTGACCAAATAGATCAAAGAACCAATGAGCTGATGATATAGTGTAGGATCCATCAACTCTCCCTTGGAAGAATGAAGATTCTTCTAGTTGGTAACCATTGATGTAGACATCATCCTACAATCTTCCATTTGAAATATCCTCAGAATATCAACTGCATACTTTCCCTGTCCCAGGAAAATATGACCAGTCTCCCACCAAACCTCCAATCCCAAAAAAATAGTGCATCAACCCAATGTCTGTCATCTCATACTCTAAAGAAATATATTTCTTACAAGCTGCGATAGGTAGCTCTCCTCCTGTGCTAAACAAGCCATCAACATACAACAGAATAATGAGTGAATCATCTCCAACCATTATGAAATAGATTTTCAGATCTACTTCACTCTTCTAAAATCCCATCCGCTGCAAGATTCAATTCTATAGTACCAAGATGTAGGAGCTTGCTTTAGCCCATACAAAGATTTCTTCAGCATGCACACATGAGACTCCCTCCCATGAATATAAAATACCCGAGGTTGCTCAACATAAACATCCTCTTGTATGATTCCATTGAGAAATGCATTATTCACATCCATATAATGGATCTTCCAACCCATTTATGCAGCAATGGAAATCAATGCCCCGATCGAAGTATAACGAGAAACCATTACAAAGGTCTCATCATAATCAACTCCCTCAACCTATGAGAACCCCCATGCCACAAACTGATCCTTGTACTTCTCCACACTACCATATTCAACATGTTTTAGCTTACAAAGCAAACAAGAAGTCACCACTAATTTCCTTCAGGTTTCAGAACTATCTCCCAAACACCGTTCTTCATGAGGGAATGGCATTCTTCCATCATGGAATCTATCCAAACATGATTCTGAGAGGCCTCCTCAAAAGTATAAGGCTCTAAATCACAAATACTAGCCACTAATGCCATACCCAATCTGTCTGGCATCTGAATAGCCCTCAGTGGCTCCCTGGGAGTCCCAAACTCTTGTGCTTCCTTCAAGGTGTCTTGAAGCCACTTAGGCTTCTTCTTCCCTGAAGACTGCTCCCACAATAGTATGTCCTCATCTGATGAACTACCAGAGGTAGAAACCCTAGTAACCTATGAACTAGAAGCTGGAGTGTCAACAAATTGTGAACTATGTGATCTTGAAGCTTTATATAGTGAACCTGTAAGCTAAGACCCAAAACATGTCCCTGAATATCATGTTGGATGAACCACTGAAACTGGAGAACCTGTGCCTATACTGTGTGGTCCAGTAACCTCAGAATCCTGTGAACCTATCTGTTGTACTGAAGGTACTTTTGAAACTACCTTAGGTATGGGAACCTACTGCTCTCCCTGCTTTGACTCTCTAGACTTCCTAAAGACCCGCTCCTCCTCAAATATCACTTCCCTCCTCACAAAAACCTTCCTATGAGAAGGAATATAAATGTGCAAGGCCTTTGAAGTGTCATCATACCCCACAAATATTTCTGTCTCTACTGTGAGATCAAACTTTGTGCTCTTCTTAGAGGGGACATGTGAGTAAGTAAGGAAACCAGATATCCTAAAATGAGTCACCTCAGGATTATTTCCTATGAAACTCTCCTTAAGTGTCTTGTTCCCCACAAAAAAATGGGGACTCCTATTGTGAAGATAAACATATATACTGCATGCCTCTACCCAAAGAAATAAAGGAAGTGATTGATCATGTAAAACAGCTCTAGTTTCTCCAACAATGGATATTTTGTTCCTTATTTCCACTCCATTATGCTCAGGAGTGTATGGAACCATCAATTGTCTCATAATGTCCTACTGTCTACAATATCCATAAAACTCCTTCAAGGTATACTCACCCCCATTATCAGATCTGAGAGCCCATATCTTCCTCCCTATCTGGTTCTACACAAGAGCTTTGAAATCTTGGAACCTTTGCAAGACCTACTCATATTTATTTCTCTTCAGGAAGTAGATCTAGGTCTTCCTAGAATGGTCATCGATGAATGTCACACAATACTCAAACCCTCTTAGAGAAACAATTGGCATGGGACCACACAAGTCAGAGTGTATCAATTTAAGAACCCCTATCGACCTGCCATCACTGCTCATGAAAGCAGCCTTGGTGTACTTTCCCAAAGCACACCCCTTTCAACATCACTATGCTTTGTGCTAAAATCTAAAAATATTGTAACCATATATCTCAATAACATCAAAGCTAGATGATGCAAGTGATCCATCCTCCTATGCCACAAATCACAAATCTTGTTGTCGCTACTATGTGCCAAAGCATGTTGATGCTGAAACAAGAGCTTGTACAATTTCCCACATCTGACTCCAATGGTGTAGGAAGCATATGGTCCTACATTCTTGGGAAAAACTCGCACATGTCCATCTAGGAAGGACACCCCAAGACCCCTATCCTCAATCATGGAAACTAAAACAAAGTTCTTCTTCATCCCAGGTACATACAATACATCTCTCAAAATAATGGGACTCATGTACTCCCTTTGAAATGTAATGGTCCCACTCCCAACTGCTCTGACAACAGTGTCATCTCCCAACACTACCTCCACATCAGCCTCTTTCTGTGAAAGCTCAAAGAACATCTCTCGAGCACCTGTCATGTGGCTCGCAGCTCCACTATCAATATACCATGTGATGGTGGTTAATGCACTGTAAGAATGGTCATTCAACAAGGAATACTCTCTCTCAATATCTATATGTTCACTGGTGATGATGGATTCTCTCTCTCTATCAACCAACCTAGCACAGAGAGAAAAATATCTCTTAGATCTAGCTGCAAAATCCTCAACCTCTGCTAAATTTGTTGTCTGCTGCTGCTTATTCTTCTTCTTTATTGGACAGTGCCCAGCATAGTTCCCCATCTTCTGACAAGAAAAGCACTTCACAGTGCTCAAATCCTTCTTCTACCCATCCTTTTGCTTGGCCCTACCCTTCTTGGGACCCTTTTTGAACTTCTTCTTCCCATTTTCTATCAAATCCACATCCTCCTCATCCTCCCTACTAGTAGAAGCACTGCCCTACACAAGACCCCTCCTAGTCTCCTCCTGAAAAAAATCATCACATAACCTGTCCCATGTAGGTAAGTTCTCCCTAGATACCAAAGCCTCCACAAACACAGCTTAAGGATTTGAAACCCCATTCATAAATTTTCTCACTAGCTATGCATTAGGAACAACCTCCCCCACTAATGCAAGTTCATATCTCACCTGGGAGATCCTAGTAAGGTAAGATATCACAACCTCCACTTTGACCCAGTTGATACTTTTAAACTTCTCCCTCAAAACCATCTTCCTATTCTTGTTTGAGCTTTCAAACAAGCTAGTCAAAGCATCCCACATCTGAAATGCATGGGTCTTACTTGATATGTGAGGAATCACATGGTATTTAGTTGCATATAGGATTATTCTTCTAGCTTTTATGTCCTTGTTGGAGGCAGTAAGTGTTGCTGCATCAGTGGTAGGCAGAACAACAATAGGAATTGTTCTAGTGTTATGGACCACCTCATCCCACAACTTATTCTCCTCCAATATCAGCACTATATTAGCTTTACATGGGACAAAATTCCTAGCCCCATCAAGCCTATGCTCAATCATAAGTCCAATAGCCATTATCTCTGCAAAGTTCAAGTTTCAACAAGGTGCTATCCACTGTCAAAAGAAATCACTGAAGTCTGAAATTTCTCACTGTGTATAAATCTTCCCTCTTCTTCAATAAAGTTGTGATACCATGTTTATTTTTTATCACTTTCCCAAACCGGTTTCCAACTCCATTTTAACACATTTTTTAATGCCCAACCCAATTTGTTTTACTGCTGCGTATTAGATTTTTCTCATAAAAAACAAAGGACTGAAACACAAGAAAATCTTCTACAACTTTTTCACTAACAACAAATAAACACATTAACCATGAAATTTTAGACACAATATTTTTGGTCAAATGACCCAGGAAAAACCCCAACCTTCGAGGAAAACCTATGAGAGAGAAAATTTTATTTTGGGAAAATAAATTATAGCAATACTCATAAAATTTTCAGACCAACTTATCTCAACCGGATGAAATTTTTTTGCCTCATTTTTCGTGCCAAACAGAAAAATGAAAACTTAGAAATTTTATTTTTTTTTCCTCGACTTCTGTGTCGTTGTACGTACTGTACAAACTATCTATACATATCTTGAGATCCGTGCCCAGGGGAAATTTTTTTCTCAAAAATTGTGCCCAAAAATCTACATAAAAAAATATGTTTGTTGTATTGAAAAACATACCGTACAGACTGTACAAACCAACAATAAATGTTGTTGTCCCTTCCTCAAAATGCATGCCAAGAGAAAAAATTGTCGCTATTGGTATTTTTTCCTCTTTCTCAGAAAATGGCTCTCTCTTCTCTCTCAAATGCAAAAGTGCCTCTTCACTTGGAAACATTCCTTTTTGGTGAAAAAATTACGGTGAATGAAAAGCCATCTAGTCCTAGGGATCAAATTAGTCTAGATGAGTGATTGTGATTAAAATCACTTTTCTCCACAAATTAATTAATTTCACTCACTTTTAAAATATTTCACTTAAAGTGCAGTTTTTACCTAAAGTGTAATTAATGCTCATCTCAAGTCATTAATATAAAGTCGAAGTGACTCAAGCCCCTTTTCCTAGTGACTTAGGAAAAATTCACTCAGGGAAACAATTCCTAGGTGAATTTTAACAAGGCTCTCATGGTTCACACCAAGAGGAACTACAAGAAGAAGGAAAAGAAGGAGAACTTTCATTAGAACAAGAAGAAGACAAAAGAAGACCAAGAGAGATCCTTCCAGTGTTTGATTCTATACTTGTGATGAAAAGGGACATTTTCCAAGAGACTGTTCCATTAGGAAAAAGAGACACGATGCTCATATTTTGAAAGACAAGGAACCAATAAAAAAAATATTTAGAATAGATAAGGATTATCCAGATGAAGAATATGTGCTAATACCAACACTTACTGGCACTATATCACACAGAATAAATTATTGGCTTGTGGATAGTGGATCTTCTAAACACATGACGGGATACAAGGAATCATTCGTCAATATGTTTGAACATGATTCACCTCACAAGGTCAAACTTGGCGATGATTACCAATACCCCATAAAAGGGAGTGTATAATATTCATACAAGCTAGACTCCGAGAAATCCTTAAAGATGAAGCATGTGCTATATGTTCTAGGTTTGAAGAAGAATATTCTCTTCATCTTTTCACTAGTTGCAAAAGTTATGAGAGCTGCATTTGTCGATGGACAAGTTCTGATGCATCCTAGAGGGAAGAAAATAGATGATACAATAATAATTGGAGAAGAGGATGGAGGATTATACAAGGTAAAGGGACATCCTGAACAAGCATTGGTTCATGAGTCAATTGAAGCAAGCGAACTATGTCATAGAAGGCTTGCACACATGCACTACAGACTACTACTAATGGAAAACAAAGCAATCTCTAGACTTCCAAAGATCTAGGAAAAGCATGAAGGAATTTGCAAAGGATGTGTACAAGGAAAGAATGTGAAGAATACATTTCCCAATAGTGAGAGCAAGGCTAAAGGAATACTAAAGATAGTACACTCGGATGTATGTGAACCCATGTCTTCTATCTCATTAAGCAGGTATGTATACTATGTTTCCTTTATAGATGATTTCTCACATAAGACTTGGATATATTTCGATAAGTTAAAGGAATATAAATCCTTGGTCGAGAACCAAACCAATAGGAATATTAAGACTCTAGGGTCACATAATGGCGGAGAATTCACATTGGAATAATTCAAGGAACTATGTAGAGAATCAAGGATAAAGAGGGAGTTTACCACTCCATACAATGCTCAACAGAATGGGGTTGCAGAACAAAAGAACCGAACCATCATGGAAGCAATAAAAGTAATGCTACATGACCAGGATCTTCCTATGCACCTTTGGGAAGATGCATTGAGGATAATTGTGTATGTACAAAACTGTACTCCTCATCAAGTATTTGACAACAAGACTCCAGAAGAGAAACTAGATGTAATCCATCTAAGAATATTTGGTTTCTCGGTCTACATACATATCCCAAAGGAGAAAAGGACCAAGCTCGATCCTTTTGGAAGGAAGGGTATATTTGTAGGATATAGTGAAACAACAAAGGCCTATCGAATATACTTCCTAGGATTCAAGAATATCGACATCAGTAGAGATGTAACATTTGATGAAGAATCACCATACTTCATATTCAGGAGGACACCTATTCAAGATGATGAGGAAACTAAAGAAAGGAGATCCTGAGGTATGGAAATCAAAGAATCAATTCCAGAATTCCATGAAGATCATGACATGGAATAACCACAAGACCTGGTAGAGATAATCCATGAGAAGGAATCCCATAAGAGGAAACCACCGTGGGCACAGGATCTCATATGAGAGGTAGAAAGGTATGGTGCTCCATAAGGAATACATAGAGAAACAAAAAGGGAAAATCCCTACAATATCTATGTGGCCCTGCTGTGTGACATCATTGATAGAGAACCTTCCACCTATGAAGAGACTGCAAAAAAGAAACAATGGAAGGATGATATGATTGAGGAACATCACTTGATCATGAATAATGATGTATGGGAGATATTTTTGAGAATAGGAAAGAAGTATGTCATGAATTCGAAGTGGATCTACAAGATCAAGCATGCTGTAGATGGAAACATTAAGAAATACAAGGCAAGGTTCATAACACGATGCTTCTTACAGAAAGAAGGCATAAAATATGAAGAGACATTTGCACCTGTGGCGAGGTACACTTCCATTAGGACCATACTTGCACTCGAAATAGTTATGAAATGGAAAATACACCAAATGGATGTTAAGACATCCTTCTTGAATGGTGTAGTTGAGGAAGAAGTGTACGTGGAATGGCCACTGGGACTCGAGACACATGACAGGAATACGAATGTGTGCAAATTGAAGAAGACTGTGTATGGATTGAAATAGGAATAGAGGACATGGTATGGAAGGATGGATAGCTTCGTGATGAGCCTAGGATTTACAAAGAGTAAAGTAGATATGAACCTACAATTCAAGGTTGAAGACGAAAGACCAGTGATGCTCCTAATATATGTCAATGACCTGTTCCTGATAGGCGAAGAGGAACTCATTAAAGATGTAGGGAGGAGAATTTATACAAAGTTTGAGATGAAAAACCTAGGTGTGATGTACTACATATTAGGAATGGAGGTGTGGCAGAGAAGATTTGATCTTCCTTGGTCAAGTAAACTATAGAATTGAGATTCTAAAGAGATTCAAAATGTTGGAATGCAAGGAAATAGCCACACCTATGGAATCTAACTTGAAGATTCTGAGTGATGCTTAATTCAAGTCGATTGATGCCATGATGTATCGTTATATGATTGGCTCATTAACATACCTAACGAATACATGACCAGAAATATGTTTTGCGGTGAACACCCTGAGCTAGTTCTTGAAGGATTCTAGACATGTTCACCTAATAGCTTCAAAGCATGTACTGAGGTACATAAAGGGTACAGTGGATTATGGGATCAAATATATTGTGAATCAAAATATTATCTTACACAGTTATTTTGATTCGTATTTGGTAGGTAGCGCCATTGACAAGAAGAGCACTTCGGGTTGCTGCTTCAATTTGGGATCTGGCATGATCTCCTGGTTCAGTAGGAAGTAATCATGCATGGTGCCAAGTATAGTCGAGGCAGAATATGTTGCCGCTTGTTCTACTAGTTGAGAGGAAGTGTGGTTGTGAAAGATATTGTCTGACTTATTTGATATTTGGTTAGATGTGACTTGTATTTTCAGTGACAATTATAGTTACATGAAGCTCTCAGGAAACCTTGTGTTCCATGTCAACTAGAAGCACATCAAGATCAAGTTCCATGATATCATGGATATGGTATAGAGAGGAGTAGTGAAGCTCCAGTATGTTGAAATAGACAATAATATAGGAGATTTGTTGACCAATCCTCTATCCAGAGTGACATTTGATTACTTCAGAGAAATACTTGGTGTGATACAGAACGAGACCCCTCAAAAGAGGGAGTGATGTGTTCTAGTATAGCTGGAAATACAGGTTGTCTGAGCATAAAATCCTTGCAGATATCATAGGTTCCTCAGACATAATAAGTCCTGGTGAAGCTCGTGGGTTATCCTTGGAAGTAATCAGTCCTGATATGGTTATATGCTAGAAATAGAGATATACTAGAAGACACATATGCATGACATATCATATGGTAAATGAGACAAGTTATCTGAGTGGGAAAAATACTAGTGAAGCAAGATGATCAGATGTAATCAATCATCTAGGTTGTCCTCAAATGTAATCAGTATTGGTGAAGCTTGTAGGTTATCCTTGGATGTAATCAGTCCCGAAACAGGTTATTTTAGTGTAAATATGAGCCTTAATGTAATAACTATTGTGGGTTTTTTTAGTGCAAAAAACTCCTTGGAATGGTACGTGGGTTACTCGAACGTAATACACCCTGAAGGTTATCTGAACAAAAAATATCCTAGATGTAGGTTGTTCAGATGTAATAAATCCTTGATGTTGACCTAAAACGTAAAAGTCCTGGTATAGCAGATTTTTTGGTTGTAATCAGTCCTTACATATATATATATCTATATATGTGTGTGCTCCCATGTTGAGATGATAAGGTCACAAAGCATGTGAGATGCACCTAGGAGGTTATCCATTACTGGTAGAATGATGGTTGATCGTGTAGAGACATAATGCACTGATTGTTATCCTAGATGATTCTTGCATAGTCGAATCTTCAGTTTTTCTGGATGATGTGAAAAGATCTTGACTTACTCCTATGATGATAGAACATAGGTGGTCTGCATCTGGGTTGTGCTTTGTGTGCTCTGTTCTTTTGTTTTGTGAATGAAAAAAGAGATGATATCGAAACAATGAGATAAATGTAGGACATGTAGGTTATTGCTGTGGAAATGTAAAGAACATCCTAAAAAGTTCCTATGTGATGGATTGTGCGAGATGTGATGAAGACCTGGATGAGGACTAGGCCTACATCCAACATGAAAAAGGGTTGGCTCTGTACAAACATTTTCTTTCAGATAGTATCGTTCGATGATCAATAAGAAGATGATGATGGAAGAAACTATGATGATGAGTTTATGACTCTGTAATTATGATTTGTGATGAATACTTGACCATATGTGTTGATGACTGTGGAATAGAGAAAATACCTTCCTAGTTAAGAGGTAGTGTTGATGTATTTGTAACTTCAGAAGATATTCTGATGTATATTATCATTGTATGTTATTTCACCCCTATTGGAGATGTGTTTTCCTCCTTGTGGGATGTCTTTATTGTGTCTATATCTTGAGGTACAACCTCTGTTGTAATTCAGGGCAATAGTCCCCAGTGTAACATCATGTAATGTGTATTTGGATTCTCTTTAGGATAATTCATCCCAGTTAGGGAAACAAGTCGACCCCATTAATGTAAAAGGTCAATCACTTGATTTGTATAAATAGGGAGGCACACTCCCTCATTTATACACACCTCACACTCACTCAAGTTTGCATGAGAGAGAGAGAGAGAAGGGAGGAGAGATAGATATATGTTGAATAATTCTTATTACTGGGTTTGATAATCTTATAACATAGTGTTTGTGACTGTACTATTCTCAAGAAGTTTGTTGGGTTTTCTCCTCTATGGTTTCCATGGCGAAAATATTTTTGTCTTGTGTATCTGTTATATATTATGCATCTTGTTATACTTTTTATTCTTGTAGACAAAGATCCTAATTAAGCTAATAATATCTAGAAAAACTAACATCTTGTTGATGTTAGTTGCGCTATAAATAAAATATAAGTATTCTTGACTACTATTGACTATGATATTGTTGTATATGTGTCTATGGAGGCTAAGGTATCTTGTTAGTTATGTTGCACATACAATTTATGTCCATGTTACATGTCTCATTTAGTGTTTATAGATTGGTAGCTTATGGAGAAGTTTTATGATGTATAATTGTGGCTGTTAAAAATTTATTTTCTTATGAATTATGATCATTATAAGGTCTAGTTTTGGGTAGACAATATGGTCATGTATTCCTATTTTGGATCATATCTTACGTGGTTTAATGGATGAAAATTAATGTAGTAAAATATGATATAAATTAGTGTCATGGGAAGTGTAGAATGTTGATTTACTTGTTGTTTTAGAAGCTAGTTTGCTTATGAATTATGATCATTATAATGACTTGGTTTTAGGAAAACCATATGATCATATATGAATGTTCCATATCAGATATTATATGGGTTTAATGAGTGAGAATTATTGTTATAAATATGATAAATTGTAGTGTAGAAATTTTTCTTTGATGAAGTGTCGTAATGCCACTTTACTTATTATATTAGAAGTTGAATTCTATTAACATTATAGATATGGATTTATTATTTAAGTTAAATGGCAATGGGAATCCACCCATTTATGTGATGATGAAATAAATTTAAATGTAAAAGGACTAGTATATCGTTTATATTCATGTGTCATCACATTACATTGCATGTACATTGGGGAATAGTCTTGCATTGGAAGGGTAATCTTCCTTTTAATTATTGAATTTATTTATTTATTTGGTTGGTTGGTATGTTGTCCTTATAACAGTAGAGAAAATTCATCCCACTATGTTTAACTTATAATAATTCCTTCTTTATTAGAATCCCAAAAGTATTCACACCCTAATGATGAGTTTGGAGTTAGGTACATTATGACTACAACCACTGAGACCACCTCAAACTCTATATCATCCTACAACAAACCCCAAAATCAACCCCAACAATAATAGGCAACTATAGCTTGTGTATAACAATTATATTGTTAATTTTCCCACTTATGTTGTGGAAGCCCTAGATTTACATAAGATAAACTTGTGATCTGAAAAGGTAGTAAAGAATCCCACACCCTCACCTACTGTGGATAATAGTCATCAAAGTAAAGATACACAACCCATGGAAGTGGATATGCATGAGGAAGAAAATTCTAATAGGATATGTCATCACACACTGTACAAAACCCCCACATTTCATGAAAGGATGAAAGGTATAGTTGAGGTTAACAAAAAGAATTCTATCATTAATGAACTAAAACAATTGAACATACAAATTCAATTTCTACAAGAAATTAGGAAAGTATCCATCTATAATAATTTCATCAAAGAAACCTACATCAAAAGGATTGGAATAAAAAAGAGAGATCTCCCCCCCCACAATCAATGTTGTAGGGAAACTTCTGGATTTTGTGTTAGAAAATATTGTTAACCCTAATTAGTACTTAGATCCAAGAATCCCAGTAGTGAATTCCCATACTAATAAGACTCTAATACAAAACACCCTCATAGACTTAGGGAAAATAATTAATGTAATGAATATGGACACAATGATATCCTTAAATCTATAATCCTCTCTCGGTAAGACCACTATAGTGTTACAACTAACATACACATCAATTGTACAACTGGAATAGGTATTAGAGGAAATCATCATTACAATAGAATCATGGGAATACCCTATAGAATTTGTGGTCCTCAAAGTCAAAACCAACTATATTTTTTATCCCTTTATCCTCGATAGGACTGAGATAGAAACCATTGATGCATACATTGAGTGCATAATAAGGGGATATGACCATAACCAATGGATAGTCTAAAAAGAAAACAATTTTCTTAAAAATAAAATAATATCCTATTTGGTTGGAAGATGATGAAAATTATGATAAAAAAATTCACAGTCTAATTGCACTTAGGAATGAAGATGAAGACACAAATTTGTCTAATTTTCTACAAAACGCTTATCCTAACACTAACATACTTGAAGATATTTTTATAGCAGGTGAAGAATAAGAAATGATAGGTACTCATGAATACCTAGAAGCAACGTGGAAAAAGGTATTCTATATAGAACACAATCCTACCACTATAAGGATAGTGGAGATCCTTCTTGGAAAAAAATTGAATATCAACAAAAACTTGGAAGAAGATTAAGAATAGCAGTTGATTAAGATCCCTATAGACCATAGTGCATCCTTTTCCTGGATTTACACTCACATGAAAGGGATACATACAAACATTTTCAAACATCACATATACATAAAATAATATGGTATCCTAAGAAGGAAACCATAGCGGATAATGAATCCAACACTAAAGGATATCATCAAGAAAGAGTTACACAAATAATTTAGTAGATGTTGGTTTTATCTATCCCATCTCTGGAAGTGAGTGTCTGTCTCCTCTTATAATAGTACCAAAGAAAGGGGGGAAATGGAGAGTATGTGTGGACTATAGAGAACTTGGAAAATATATTAAAAAGGGACCATTTCCCTCTTCCTTTCATTGATTAATCCCATGATAAAAATTCTTTCCCATTTTTGGATGGCTTCAATGGGTATACCAGATCTAGATCCACCTAGAGGATCAAGACAAAACAAATTTTACCTATCCCTCGGGAATATTTTCATATTGAGTACTTCCATTTGGTCTATGCAATGCTCCTACAACTTTCAAATATTTTTCCTAAGTATATTTATATTTTTTCCATTACAGGATGGATATCTACATGGATGATTTTACACCCTATGGAGAATTTTTTCAGCAAGCATTGGATAATATAGATGTTTTCCTAAAAAAGTGTATATAAACGATTGCTTCCTAAGTAATGAGAAATGTGATATGACGATGAGTTAGGGGATAGTATTGGGGAACCACATATTTGCACAAGGAATTCAAGTTGATCAAGCTAAAATTGAAATAATAATAAATTTACCTCCACTTGTAAAGAAGAGATATTTAAGAAGCTCCCTTGGCCAAAAAATATACTATATGATATTCATTAAATGATTTAGTAAGATAGTATCTCCCATGTTCGGACTACTAACAAAGGACTCAACTTTTGTATGGATATACTGGTGTATGACAGGATTTGAGTAGCTCAAGGAGAATACAACTACAACTCTTGTACTCCAAGGACCAAATTGAAACATACCATTTCAATTCCACTCGAATTCCTTTGATAAGGATATTGGAGCAGTCATGGAATAGAAAGAGGAAAAGCAACCTTATGCAATTTGTTAGAATTTTTTGTTGTTATTTAATCCATCAATAATTTTAGACTCTATATCACAGGGTACCCGGTACATGTACACATCGAACACTAAACAATCATGTATTTAATGAACAAATATAACACCACTGCTAGAGCCATTAGGTGTCTACCACATACTCAAGAGTTTACTTTACAATTTTAGACAAGCCAAGGAAACATAACATTGTTGTGTACTTTCTAGGAAAATTCTGTGAAGGCGTTGCGACAAATTTTTCATGTAGGAGAGGGGGGAAATCCTATGAAAGAGATCCTAATTATTGCAATTTGTCTTGCAAGAGAAGAGAAAAATATTGTGAATGAGATCATAGTTCCTGCAACCTTGTCTTACAGAAAAGGGCGAAAATCCTATGAAATATATCCTAGTTGTTCCAATTTTTCTTGCAAGAGAAGGGGAAAATTCTGTGAAGGATGTCATACTTGTGGTAAATTTTTATTATAGGAGAGGGATAAAATCCTATGAAAGAGATCTTAGTTGTTGCAAGTTTTCTTATAGGAGAAGGGGAAATCTTGTGTTATGTCTCTTAGGTTGTAGTCCTGAGTATTATCCTTAGATATCTAATTAGAGAGAGTTCCTTAGCATGTGGATCTGTGACCTTAAATCAAGGGTTACCTACTCACATAGTTTGGATAGACTATGTGTAAGGTTAGGAGGAACATTGTCCTGTTGATGGTAGTTTCTCCATAAATAAGAGATAAGTATTGTTTGACTATTGTTTACTATTCCATTGTTGTATATGTTCTCATGGAAGCCGATCTATATTGTTATATATGTTGAAAAATTCTATTCATGTTCATGTTACATGTCTAATTTAGTGTTTATAGATTGGTATATCATGGATAAATTTTTGTGATTTATTGTTGTAGATATTAGAAGTTAATTTTCTTATAAATTATGATTAGTAAAATGTATAGCTTTTGGGCATACCATATGGCCATGTATGGATGTTGTAGATTAGATATTATATGGGGTTAATGGATGGTAACTAATGTTATAGATATGATGTATTGTAGTGTCAAAGTTCTTCTTAAATAAGTGTCATAATTATTCCTTGCTTATATTTTAGAAGTTGAATTATGTTAACATTATAGAGATGAAGTTATTAATTTGGTTAAATAGCGAGGGGGAGATTCCCATAGATGTAATGATCAAATGAATTTACATATGAAAGGACTACTGGATCGATTTTATTCATGTCCCATCACATTGCATCTCATGTACATTAGGGAATAGTCTTGCATTAGAAGGGTCATATTCCTTTTAATGACTAAAAGTTGTTATTTATTGGGATGGCTGGTATGTTTGACTAACCCTAGAGAACATTTTTTCTCCATGCTTAACTTATAATCAATCCTTTCTTGTTAGAATATTGAAAGTATTCAGACCCTAATGATGTGTTTGGGTTTAGGTACATTAGAAAGTGGTACCAAAGCATGGTTCAAATGTTGAGGGTATTAAGGGATACAACCACTTAATATAGTTGACCTATTATCAAGGGTGTTGGGATTTAAACCCAAATCCATGTTATCAAGAGTTCTCAATCAGTGGGGACACTACTTGTTCCTCTGCAAAGTAAATCACAAATACAGAACAAAAAGACATAGCACCATATCCTTTCCTTAAACAATCGAATTAACTAGCATGAAATACAATATACCTCAACCTTGTATGTATTGGGATTTTCTCCAAAAAGTCCTTCCAATGGTTCAGTACCTGCAAAACAATAAAAAGACAAGCAAACAAGATGAGAGCATCATGATAGATCGATCATTCATATTAGTGATCAAAGAATCTAATAATATTTTTTTAAAATCAATGCATCAAATATAGGAAAGGAAAATTTCTTTGTATTAATTATGGATGAGAAAGAAGTACAACCAAAAATCCTTGATGTCGATGGCTTCGATCTCAACAAGAATGTCTACAATCCTATGATAGCTATGAATACCTCTCCAAACATAAACTAACTCTACTTTACCTCTGATTCAGACTTCAAACTAACAACATAAGGGTGCTTTTTCTAGCCTCGCCTACTCTCCTCATGAAGGCTTCATTTATAGGCCTAGAAATCAAGTGATGACTTGGAAAAAAGGATAGAATGAGATCCCTATAGGTGAGGGAGGCAAATTCCACCTCTCCCAAGAATATAGGAACTAACCCCACAAAGGCTTCCACATGGTAGCTTCCAGAAACTTCTTTTTTTTCATTTGCTGACCACCAGCACTCTTAGCAAAACTGACAAAGGCACCAATCTAGGGTTTTTTCCAAAGAAAGGAGGTAATGGCGCTTATGGGTGAACTATGATAGGTGTCACCGACGCTCTATGTAAAAAACATGAAGGCATCATCCCTTCTAGGTGTGGGAAAAAAGTGACCAAGGTGACTCAAACCAGGCTTGCTGGGAGGTTGAAAGGAAATGTGAAATTCTCTTGAAGGTTGATTAGCAATGTGAGATTTCTAAATGGAACAAAATGCCCCCCAAAGTATGAATATAGAAGGAAGTAATAGTTTGCAATTTTTCCATCTAATACAGAGGCAAAAGAGAGACAAAATCATACAAGACTAGTAACTGAATTTATCCAAACCAATCATAGCTGCAGACCAATACACTACAGATCTATGATGATGACCATATCATGGATACCAATGATACACTGTAGATCCATAAACAACTACTATAGGAGTTAGGACATATCTACGGAAAATACAAAGTAGATCCATGTCATTTAACCTCATATACAAAACACAACCACCAAACATACAATATGGATCCGTGCCATCACTCTAAATGATCTCGAAATGCAACCTGAGCATATTCAATGATGATGGAAAATCCTAACCACTCAGGGTCTTCATTCCAATCCCCAAACAATACGATTCTAACCATGTGAATAGATGTCTTGACATCGAACATGGCAAAAACCACTTGATTACCAGTCATTAATGTCAATTGTTAACAAGTGCGAGGGAAATCACCATTGATGTCAATGATGCCCAAGGTATTTTAGTACATTCCCTCAAGTGTAAATAAATTTTTTGAGGTCGAACACTTGAAAGAATCTTCCAATCAAAGGTCATTGATGAAAACCTACGGTTGAAAATGAGAAAACCTACCATTGAGGCATGCAGGCTTCAAGGTACTTTTTAGGTTTCTAGGTCTAACTCCTGGATAATGATTTGAAGTCGACAGGGATAGAATTGACACAAGAGGTCCATGATAATTCCTCGAAAGGTGAGTGCCTCTTTTCATTTTTACGAGTCCAAAGAGGGTATCAAACACTAGTAAAGCTCATCAAATCACGAGTCCAATCTGATATTTTTCATGAACCTGAGAAAGGAGGGGTTCATTCCCAAATAGGGTCTTTCATCATTTTGTTTTACGAGTCCGATGAAAGAAAACTCATTTTTCATTTCATGTTTAGAGAGTATGAAATGACTAAGAAGACTTCGAAAGGCCCTTTTCATGAATAAGGCTAGTCGGTTCAAAAAAGAGATAACCTACCCCCAACTAGTCGATCATTCTGATTCTTTTACAAGCGTGAACGTAACAAGTTTTCTTAGAAATATTTTTTTGTTTTGAGTAGACTGAAAAGAGCTTAAATATAACTCCCTAACTAGGTTCCTTTTTCATAATCCACTTTTAAAATCTGAAAAAAAAAAAAGAGAAAAAGTAGACTTGACACCTTTCTACTGGAATTTCAATGAGCATGTAAAAAGTGTAAAACGATGCTTAGTACTTTTTCAGTCTTTCTATAAGCTCGAAAAAGACAAAAATATCTTATATCGTAGCCATAACCCAATATTTTCCTAAAAAAACTCAAAAAACACCATTAAAAGCCATGTTATCAAAACTATATAAAGTAAAAAGAAAAAACCACTTTTAATGAAATAATTCGGATTTCAAAATAAATAAATTATAACGAATTTTTGAAAATTCCAAATATTCTATAAATAGAAAGAGTAGGTATGATATTTTATCATTTTCATTTTACCATTGGTGATTTTTGGTAGTTGGATTTGATAGCGAGAGTTCCCACCGGTGATTTTGCAAGGGTGCTTCACTTCATTGTTCCTTCATTCTCCATGGAAGAGGTAAGCATTTGATTATTTTCCCTTGTATGCTCAACAAATGTCATTTTGTTTCTTTTCATTCTTTAAATTTATGTTCCTAAAATGATTTTTAAATGTTTAAATCCAAGAATTAAGGTATATTATTAATTTGAAATGGTAAAATAGGGGATTAACCATCCCAATAGGGGTTCAAATTGACTTGGAAAACCAAATTTTCCTCCCCGTAGTGTCTTTGGCCATTAGGTAGAGCATACAACGATGCTTTGTCCATAGCTAACAGGAGGTTTGCGCTCAGTGAGACATAGGCAGTGGCGTCGTGGTGCTCTGTGGGTGAAGGGTAACCGCACTGCTGTAGGGAAAAAGAAAAACCAAAAACCCTAATCCACCAAAAAACAAATTTTTAATGGTTTCTTCTTGCTTTACAATTTATCATTCTATATTATTTTCTTCCTTTTAACCATGATACATTTTCTAATTACAAAATTTTCATGTTACAGGTGCATCATGGTGATTTGGAAGGAAAGAGCACATGAAGTTCCAGACAACCAAGTTGCTAATGATCCATCTACTATTGAGGCTCTACGGAATTGCGGGATTCTAAAATATTTCAAGCTACCTGGTATGAAATCACATATCCGATTGTTAGAGTACATCATAAGGATGTGGGATCCCGACCAAGAAAATTTTGTGGTGGGAGTCCATATCCTACCCATAGAGGTTGAGGATATCTATTTTCTAACCGGATTGTCCATGAGGGGAAGCCAAGCAGTTCTATCAGAGGCACGAGGAGGAGAGACCTCCTTTGACGATATCATTGACCAGAATTGTGCACTAGGTACAGAGTCTCAATCCGGGAAGCTACAGATCAAGTCCATAGTAGATCTCCCCTTGAGGATAGTGGTGTATACTATTGGCAAGGTGGCAATAACTAGGTATGCCCACCTTACCACCAAGTCACATATGTTATATGTTTTGCAGTGCATGGAGTCTACTGTTTTTAACTAGTGTGAAAGCATGCTGGTGTGTTTAAAGAAACAATTAAATAAGTGCAAGAGAGGAATACATAAGCAATTTGGCTACGAAGCAGTGATAGTGTCTTTTATCCTACAGCGGGTCCCTCACATGAGACCATAGGTGACCATTACCAAGATTGAACTTGAGGATCCCGGGATGATTGCATGGGTCACAGCCATGCCTCTCCTTGGTGGCAGAGGACCTAAGGTCAATTATGGGTCTGGCTTCTTTCCCTGGTTGAGAAACCAGTTACATATGGTGGAGGATTATGCCTATGAGGGGGAAGACTTCCGAAATGACCCAAAGCTGGTCTTACCTGAGGGAGAAGTATGGGACGACCAAGGTAAGAAAAGACATTATCCACTTATGTTTTTAAAAATTTTGTATTTATTTCATTTTTATTTTGTAGTACTGAGATAAAAAATGTTTTCATGCAGACATTGGATATGTCCGTCCAGCAGGGATGTCGCCTATTGCTAGGCGAGTGGGTACCAGAGACATGATGCTATATCGCTCAGAAGTTGATGAAGAGCTTAGAGATCTCGAGGAGAACCTAGTGCTTGACTATGGGTATTCTTGATATGACTACTGATGAGGTACCTAGGCGTTATCATGGCCATACTACAGGTGTCTCTGGACGGTTCTCTAGGCTACTCCGCAGAGTGGCCCAAGCTATCGCGTGCTATCATGAGCATCATGAGAATTAGTCTGATTTGATTTTCACTTTTTGTATATGTACTACTGAAAGATTTGAAGCTTCAGATTTTTTCCCCTATATATATATGTGTGTGTGTGTGTGTGTGTGTGTGTATTCTGAACTTTTTTATGGTCCTGAACTTTGAGGGCACTAAAAGCTAGAGATGCTTCAGCACAAATTTTGTATCTTGGTGCTACATATTTTTATATATGAAAAAATTTGATATTTACAGTTGTGTGTGTGGCAAATGTGATGTGTGAAATGATCATCTACTTATGAATTTACATGTATTGTTTGTGTTTCAAATGGAATTTTTAAATATGAGCAATATGCCAATCTAAGACATAGTTAGCTAGGGAATTTGCCACAACATTTAAATGTCTCGGAATGTGTTGATATGTAACTTGCTCAAAATACCTTTCTAACAACCTAACTCTTCGGAAATTATGAAGAAGCAGGGGATTTCGGTTCGTGCAGACTCGATTAAATTGTTGGACAACTAGTTTGGAGTCTAGGTAAGCCCTAATTTCCCTTAAATCATTAGCTACGGATTTCATCAACAATCTGATCACGGCTTGATATTCCACTAGATTGTTGGTGGAGGGACCTAAAATAATACCCCCTGAACTCACCAACTCACCTATAGGAGAGTACAATACCCAAGGTGCTAATGCAAGGTTAAGTGTATACTGATTAGCACCATCAGTAAAACCAATGAAGGAAGTCATCTATCCATCAGACAAAAGACACGCATAAGTAGGGTTTTATGAAAAAACACATTTTGAGTCACACAAAAGACACACTTATCAAAGCTAAGACACACAACAAACTATAAACAATATTTACAAAGACCCTATGCTAGATGACCTAGGCATAGTATCTATTGAGGTAGAGCCTATTTTGGGGCTCTCCTAAAGATATCCCATCGTAATCAACCAATTCATATGCCCCTTTTTCTAAAACATGACTGACAATATAGGGCCCATGCCACATAGACTCAAATTTTCCTGCCCCCAGCTTGTCATGCTTTTGGTCATAAGTTAAGACCGGGTCTCCTTCATTAAAGGAACGGGGTTGGACAGTCCTGTCATATTGAACTTTCATTCTTCGTGTATGTGCCTCATTAGCTAAGGTAGCATCGCGTCGAGTTTCATCAAGTTTGTTTAGATACATGAATTTTTCTTCATCTATAGTAGTGTTGGTAAATAGTTCCACGACAATTTTTAAAGAAGGGATCTCACATTCTATTGGGAGAGTAGCTTCCAGCCCGTATACTAATTGGAAAGGTGTAAAAACAGTGGAAGTTTTGACAGTAGTCCTATAGGTCCAGAGTGCTGAGAAAAACTGCAAATGCTAGTTTGACTTGGCTTACCCTACCATCCACTGAAGCATTGTTTTTAATACTTTGTTTATAGCCTCAACTTGGCCATTGGCCTGAGGATAATATGGTGTAGATTTATTGTGACGAAACCCTAATTTTACACTGAGCTCTGCCATCATTTTGTTTTGAAAATGTGATCCATGATCGGTCACAATGGCCCTAGGAATCCTGAATCATGTAATGATATGGTTGAATAAGAATAGTGCAATAGCTTTACTATCTTCAGCGTATGTGGGCATTGCCTTAGATCATTTTATAAAATAGTCCACAGCCACAATAATGTAGCCATGCCCCCTGGCTGAGGTAGGTCTATAGTGCACGAAGTCTATGCCCCATTTTGCAAAGGGGCCAACTGCTACAACGGGATGGAGCAGAGCTGGATGTGTGCGTTTCTTGGAAGTGAACATTTGAAAAGGTGGGCATTTCTTGACCATTTCAATGCAATCTTTGAAAATAGAAGGACATAAATACCTAGCACGCAATATTTTATCGGTAGTAGCCAACCCAAATAAATGACCTCCACAAGCTCGAGTATAGAAATAATTTAAAACGACCTCAGCCTCTTCATGTGTAAGGCAACATCGTAAAATGGAGTCAACACCACAGTGGTATAGGGTATCATTTAGGATAAGATAACTTTTGTCCTGGTGGCGAATGAGATGGCGTTCATCTCGGGAGGCAGCAGGATGGTATCATAAGGTATGGAGATACAAAATGATATCGCCAAACCATGGATCAGTCGTACTAATGAGAAATAATGATTCATCGAGCAATGAATCAAAGGGCTCTATGTTCTCTGTAGTATGAGGAAGGTCACATATAAGCTCTGCAAAAACAAGAGACTTCTTAGAAGTGCTTTTAGCAAATTCTAACTCAAATTCCTGGAGAATCACAATCCAACATGAGTATTTTCCCCCAAGCACTTGCCGTGTAAGAACCTAGTACATGGGGTTTGAATCCACGTAAACAGTGGTGGTGCGGAGAAAAATAAAATGATGAAACTTCTAGACCGCGATGACCGTGGCCATAGCATGTTTCTCCACATGTGAGTATCGAGTTTCAAAATCTAGAAGACTCTTACTTGCTTAATAAATCACATGTTCTTGGTCATGTTCATCTGTTTGAACAAGGACCATGCCCATGGTAGACAAGGATGCAACCACATACAAGGAATAATCCTTAGCATAATTAGGTGGTTGCAACACTGGTGCATGGGTAAGTGCATGTTTAATATTATCAAACACGTGTTGTGTGAAATCATCCCAGACGAAAGTGGTATATTTTTTTAGCAACCTCATGAAACCATGTGTCCTTTATGCATAATTGCAGACGAAACGACGTAGAAACTTTTCCTTCCCTTGCAAACTTTGGAGTTCATTTATGTTCATGGGGGAACGTAGGGCTAAAATAGCTTCAATTTTCAAGGGATCTATACAGATCCCTTCTTTAGAAACAATAAATCCGAGAAGTCGGCCAACTTCTACACAAAAAACACATTTATGGGGATTTAGAAGAATATTAAAATGATGACATCAAAGAAAAATGGATCTCAGATGATCGACATGGATATCCCGCTGCTTGGAATGAGTAGGTAGGTCATCAAGATAGGGTTCCATGACATGTTTAATGTCATGAAAAGCATAGGACATGGCAGGTTGGAATGTCACACCAACTCTCTTTAAACCGAAAGGTAGTTTGCGATAAGAAAAATCCCCCCAAGGGAAAATAAATGTCATCTTGTGTTGGTCTAATGGGAGAATCTCAATCTGATTATAGCCGGAGAAGCCATCCATAAAGGAAAAAATAACACTTCCAGTGCAGTTGTTGATTATCTGATCGATATAGGGAGTGGGAAAGTTGTCTTTTGGAAAATCTCGATTTAAATCCCTAAAGTCGATACAAACCCTAATAGTGCCTTGTTTCTTGTTCATGGGGACTATGTTGGACACCCATTCAGTTAACAGTACGGGATAAATGAAACCAACCTTCAGAATTTTCTCAACTTCTTCTTTAATAGCAGCTGCTTTTCATGGATGGACCTGTCATAGTTTCTAACAGACTGGCTTGGCATTAGGGCAAGTTTTTATCTCATGAACAATGATAGAGGGATCAATCCCTGGAATTTCTTCATATGTCCATGCGAAAACATCTTGAAACTCCTTGAAAAGGGTCATGTATGTTCAAACTTCTTCAGGTGAAGAGTTCTGACCGATGAAAATGTTCTCAGAAATACCTGGTTTCACTGATATGTCTACAAGAATAGTTTTTGTAATGTTACACAAGTTTACTTCAGAATCGACACTATAAGTGAGGATTGGAGACTGAGGGATGAGGACTATATCAGATGAAACCATGGAGGTGAAGTGGTATTCTACCATATGGAAAGGGGGAAGGAAAGAAGATCAGTGATGATAATATTCCCAAGGAATCTCCTCTAATGACATAACTTCCATAATAGGTTCATCTGTAGGAAGTGTGTGTGAAAGATAATCTAGATATGGNATTGTAAATTTATGTGAAAGGGGAAGAGGATGATGATTCATAGGCAATTGCTTTTCCTTTGTCTGCATGAGTGGTAGAAATCATGTTGATAGATGCAGTTTGTGAAGCGGGAGGAGGATCTAATAAGGGAAAGACTCCCATGAGTGAAGAGTCTTTGATAAGGCCTAATCCAATGTCCTTATATTGTGGGGTATTCAAGAGTGGAATGCTATTTGCATCATTTGTAATGGCACTAGGCATGATGAAATCTAACTGATCAGCAGTAACAATCTTTCCTTGGAATGGGAACTGGACGACCCAAAAAACAGTCGATGCTACAGCTTGCATAGCATAAAACTAGTTACGACCTAGGAGTAAGTTGTAATCCAAAGGAGCGTCGAAAACTTCAATGTGAATGGAGACTGAATTTCCACCCAGCTCAACATGGATGGAAGGTATTAATCCATAGGGTTGAAAGTCGTGACCATCAAAATACTTGAGGGTGGTAGGTGAACGATTGATTTCCCTAGAACCAATGGCTTTCCAACAAGATAAAGACATAACTGATGTAGAGGCACCCTCGTCCAAAACAGTATGACGGATAGTCTTTCTAGCAATTTTGGTAGCGATCTGGAAAGCTAATTGATGTGAGAGTCTCATCTTGAAATCATCCAATTTGAAAGTGATGATATTACTATTCTCAAAATCCATAGCTCCGAGGGTAGTAAGCAAGTTTTTCCATTGAGTTACGCAGGTTTGAAGTACCTCTAATGTTGACATAGTGCAGGGTTCTTGAGCCAAATATTTGATGATATTATAATATTGGGCAGTATGAGAATTAGGATTGATTATGGAATTATGTAGAGTACCCTTTGGTGGACGGAAAATTACTTCTAGAATAGGTTTTTCAATGTGAAGACCATTATTAGAAGGAGGTGTGGAAGTTGATGGTTTTTTGGATGGAACATCATCGGGTTTCTTTTCTGCAGGGGGGTCTTAACTTTGTGATCTTGTGTTCAAGTTAACCATTTCAATAGACATCATATGAAATTCGTCAGTGGACGAGGAAGTTTCATTCAAACACTTATGATCAATTAACTGTTGTTGCGAAGGGAAAGGATCTTTTAAAACTGCTGGGGTGGATGAAGTTTTCAAAAATTTACTGACTTCCTCGCGTCAAGGTCATTCTTTTGTAAAATGATCACTTCTACAGATTAAACAAGGGTATTTTACCTTTTGCTTGCCTTTGGAATCAGCATCTGAATTCGGTGTTTTATTTCCTTCCCATTGGTTATCAAGTTTTTTATATTTGTTTTTTCCTTTTTTCTTTCCTCCTGAAGATCTACTCGATTGGATCACATTTACTTCAGTGGGAGAAATAGGAGAGTGTGTGGTTTTGGTAGATGGTTCTGTTTGATTGGAAGGAGTGGTGGTTTGAGTTTTCTTCTTAGAATATTTTGTCGTCGTTTGTGTTTGAACCGAACCGAGTATGCCATCGATAGGTGCTTCAGTTGCTGGTCTTGATGGATCTATTGTAGGTCTAGGATCATGGGGAGTTAGATCGTACAAGGTACCAGACTAGGAATATACCAAGTCTAGATACTGAGTGTGATTAATTGCTTAATCCTTAGTAACAACGCCTCCCATGGCAAAATCTCTAGCAATAGGTGGAAGTAAAGACTTTGTAAACCAATCAGTGAGCAACTGATCAGGAATAGAGGCCTTAATGTGGTTTGTCGAAGTGAGGTCAAAAGGTCTGTGCCTGTTTCATAGTAGATTGGCAACTGAAAGTGTGTTAAAAGGGCCATTGCTAAGGCATTGAAATCCCAAAAAAGAGTGTTGTGGTAACTCGATGTACCAATTTGCAGCAATACCAGTGAGAGTTCTTTGAAAAATATGTAGACGGATTGAGTTGTCCATCAAATAATTTGATGAACACCATAAGTGAGATGTCATCACATGGTTTTTTGGATCTTCACCGGGTTTACTATCAAAATTGGGTATATCGAAAGGCAGCTTTACAGGAATGGTGGACCAAGAGGGGTCATGATGGATAGGGTCATTTATCAATATTGACAAGTCTGGCACATATAAAGTAGCTAGAAATGGCAGTTGTTGATTTGGTTGTGGATACTAGTAGTACTGGTATGGCATTTGCTGACCAGTAGGACCATATGTAGATTGATAGATGGGCACAGATGATGCCCCTGAAGCTTGTTGAAAAGGTTTTTGATTTCCAGAATTTCCATGGGGAGGTGGGCCACATGAGGGAGGAGGCCCTCCGGAAGGTGGTGGTGGTGGTGGTGGTGGTCCTCCAAGCGATGGTCTACCACCTCTAGGTGGGGGTGGTGGGCCTCCGAGTGTTAGTCCTCTAAATGGTCCACCAAGTCCTCCAGGACCTCCAAGACCTCTAGGTCCTCCAGGTCCTTGCGGTGGTCCTCTAGGTGGTGGTCCACCATAGCCTCCAGCATTATTTACAAAATTTTCTCCATATGATGGGACATTGGACCAATTTGGTTGTCCCTAAGGTACAAAAGCATTCATAGGGTAGGGGATTCTAGGATAAATAGCCATTATTAGTGGTTGTTTATAAACTTGATTATCCATATATGGTTGAGTTCCTGGATAAGTATATCCCCAAGAAGATGGATTATTGACAAGTTGTACCCCTAAGGGCTTCCCTGAACTAGATGGGGGGTTAACAACATTGGTATTGGTAGGAGGGATAACTAATGCAAGTTGTTCTATAGCTGAAACTTGTCTTGAACTAGTAATAATTCCACTAACAGATGACGTAACTCACACCGGGGGTTTCCCCCCGGTGTTAGAATTTGCTAACATTACGTGATTTGTGGATTTTCCCCCAGCCATGACTAGTATGGAAGGCCTAGTAATGGGGCCAGGATGTGAAACTGTAGGATTGTCGTTTGGGCCTAGATTACCTTGAAATGGAATTTCTTCAATAGGACCTAACAATTGAGCTATTGAACGATATCCATTAGGACATGGGTCTGATAAACGGGGTAAACAAGATAAAATAGCTTCATGATGAGACATAGGTGGAGAAATGATTCTTTCTACTCTCTCTGAAAAGTTATGAGCTCGATCAAGAGATGCATTAATTCTTATATGTTCCTCTTCTCCCAAAGGAGGGTTCCCTGGTGAAGGTCTAATAACCCTGAATTTAGAAATAGCTTGGCCCATAGAAGTCCTCCAAAAAGGAGCATCTGGGCCATAATCCGGTGGAGTAGGACTATCGACATGGCCTTCCAACGGTGAATGCACAGAAGCATCAGTTGCAGGAGGTAGTTGAAACAAAGGATTTGTATAAATAATGAAATATTCTCTTGTTTCACTAGCTAAGGTAGTTCCTACGGGAACATTAGCAGAAGCTTGTTGTTCCATGTTTACCCCTTCTTTTCCTTCCATAGTAGGAGGAGAGTCAGGAGGTAAACCCTGCAATCTATGATACTGACATATTGTAAGTTGCTTAGCCATAAGCTAGGTAAAAAAAATGAGAAAATGACACAAACAAAACCTACATAGAGCTAAAGATCACAAGCAGAATTAAGTGATAGGACGGGTTTAGAATAGCCAGTCTCTCACCAGGATTGTTAAGTAGGTGCAAATCGCGATATACCTCAGGGGTATGTGCATAATAATATCCCTGAATGTTTCTTTTGGTGTATTGCTTCACACAATACGACCAAAGGGTTTTTCTCAGATGGTCACGGTATCCTAGTGGGGTCTCCCAATATAGGCAAGGTACGTGGAAGCTAAAATCAGTAGTAGTGCTGTCTAATGCACAACCATTCATAAGGGGCCTTCCGATATACAATCGAGTACATGAAGTACCTTTCTATATATCTCAAGGGTAAGTGAAAGATTGTTTGATATACCGATGGTACATGAAAGAACCGCACGATTCCCAGGTTGTAGTGTAGACAAATAATGAAAGCACCTATGTTTTATGACTCCCAAACACGTCACTAACCTATCACTCAAATTTCTATACAATTTTAGACCTAAAGCTACCGTTAATTTTATCTGGATGATTAGGTGAATGTTTGTGAGGTGTTATCTCCAATAATGCAAGTTAATCTAAATGTAAATGCACTTTTTGACTTTGATGAGAACTAACTAGGGTAAGGAAGAAACCTTTTTCTTTTCTTTTCAACAATATACCAAAATTTTAACAATCAAAACAAGATCCAATAAAGAATGCAAAGAAAATTATTTCAACACAAAAACTCTTTCAATCAAGCACTCTAAAGTTTCTGAAAATGTAAGAAGGAAAACTAAGCCTCTAACGTGCATGCAAAACTAACTTTTTCTATAATGGCAAAAAGACCTATTTTTCTGAATTACGCATGGAAATAAAAATGAAAATTTTTGCAAGCATAAACAAGAGGAAAATAATATGATTATTTTTGTATTTTTCTAGAGAATATGAGGCACACAAAGTAGTTTTTATTTAAAATAAACTAATCTTCTAGGAAGAGGCTATAAGTTTTCTTTTCAAAAGAAAATTTTCAGATACTTTACTAAAATACCAAAACTGTACTATGTTTCCACTTTCGTTTATAACAATGAAGAAGATGAAATTTTTGGATCTGAGTTCAAACAAAGTATCAGACTCACAAAAACTAGCAATCTCAGATAGCAAACAGATAAGAAAACCACACTAAAAATCTTGAGAGAACAAGACAGTTTAAAAATTTGAACAGATTTTTTCTTAAACAAGTAGTTTTTAGGGGCCTACCTCAGCATGTTGAGGAGCACTGCACCAGGGCATCCTAGGATAAATCAGCGCTTCTATCCTTCTGCACACATGCACAGTCGACGCTCCGTCAGTTGAAGAAGAAGGAAATGTCGACGCTCTTAGTGAAGAGAGGAAAAGTGCCCTGGGAGAGATCAGTGCTCTGTCAGCCAAAGAGAAAGGTGCCGCCCAAACAATAGACTGAAAAAATTAAATGCCTACAGGAGAAACCAAAAAATACTAAATTAGACTGAACAGGGTGAAAAGAAAAGAGGAAAAAATCAGAAACATAAGATATATGGCTTACCTTGTTAACTGGAAAAACTAAAAGGATAGCAAACAACCTTCATAGATGGAATGGTTATCGAATTTTGTATATATGACTAGATCTACACCAGATTTGACTGGATCTTCCCTAGATCTGACTGGATTTATGATCCTCAGTATGGTCACCAATTTTTCTATCAGGAATTCTCAATCAGTGTGAACACTACTTGTTCCTATGCAAAGTAAATCACAAATACATAACAAAAAGACACAGCAACATATCCTTTCCTTAAACAATCGAATTAACTAGCATGAAATACAATATATCTCAACCTTGTATGTCTTGATATTTTCTCCAAAAAATTCCTTCCATTGGTTCAGTACCTGGAAGGCAATCAAAATACAAGGAAACAAGATGAGAGCATCATGATAGATCGATCATTCATATTAGTGATCAAGGAATCTACTAATATTTTATTAAAATCAATGCATCAAATATAGGAAAGGGAAATGTGATTGTATTAATTATGGATGAGAAAGAAGTACAACCAAAAATCCTTGATGTCTATGGCTTCGATCTCAACAAGAATGTCTACAATCCTATGATAGCTATGAAGACCTATGCAAACATAAACTAACTCTACTTTGCCTCTGATTTAGACTTCAAACTAAAATCATAAGGGTGCTTTTTCTGGCCTCCCCTACTCTCTTCATGAAGGCTTCATTTATAGGCCTAGAACTCAAGAGATGACTTTGAAAAAAGGATAGAACGAGATCCCTATAGGTGAGGGAGGTGAATGCCACCTCTCCCAAGCATATAGGAACTAACCCCATGGAGGCTTCTACATGGAAGCTTCCATAAACTTCTTTTTCTCATTTTTTGACCATCGGCACTCTTAGAAAAAATGTTGAAGGTGTCGATCTAGGGTTTTTTTGAAATAAAGGAGACAACGATGCTTATGGGTCAACTGAGATAGGCATCGTCGGCACTCTGTGTAAAAAAAATGAAGGCACCATCCCTTCTAGGTATGGGGAAAAAGTGACCAAGGTGACTCAAACTAGGCTTGCTGGGAGGTTGAAAGGAAATGTGAAATTCTCCTGAAGGCTAATAAGCAATGTGATATTTCTAGGTGCAAAAACCCCTCTATATTGAGTAAGTGTATTTCTTAGAACACTCCCTTATTTCTGGTAGGAAGCACTATCCTAATCCAAGTTCTCACATGGAATCTTGGGAATGGCATGGTGATATTCTGAGGAATTGACATGGTCAAGGGATGGTCATATCCTAAGGGAATAACAGGGTGAAGGAAGTCACATTCCATAATATGTGGATATGTATAGAAAAGTGTTGGCATATTATAAATCCACTCCATACTTAGGATAACAATACTTAATCAGTATTGATTAATTTCCTACCTACAAGCCTAGATAGTTGGAATCCACTTGAACCACTTAGTCAACACTTTCCATATATACATCATGGGAACCTTTATAGATCATTCCCACTTTATTGACTTCCAAAATTAGAAACGGTTCCTTCCTACATACGTTGTCTTTATCTTTCTTTTTTCCATCTTTTCATTGGATAAGGTAAATCTAGTCAACTAGGAAACATCTATCTTTTGTTCCCAACCCATCCTCCATGATTTTCTTTCCATATTCCATGATTAGCATGTTTTTCCATCATTCATGACAACTCACTCATGATTTATCTAATTCGTGAGGTCTTTGACAGAGTTGGAAAGTTCTTTATCCACCTATGGGGGTTTATCATATTTAGTAAGCCCCATTTACGAGCTTGCATGAGTTGTCTTCTAGAAAATAATTTTTCCTTTATAAGGATGTATTAATACTGTAATAGTTAAACAATTATTCATTATTCACATATTCATGTCATTTAGTCTCTTTATTCTGCTCTCTATTTTCCTTGTGCATGATTATGATAATTATCTTGTAGCTAGATCTACATTCTTTGATTCTTCTTAGCATAAAGGCTCTATTTATTCATAGTATCCAAGAAAATATTTCTACATGGTATCAAAGCCATCGATTTTCAATTTCAGATTGAAAGGTTGTGTAATTTCTATAGAGTTGATGAGCCATCAGTTCTCTACATTAGAGCACATCTAGTCTCTCATTCCTCTTTGAAGAAGAGCTTGAATTGAGCTTACGAATTTTTCTCCTAGTTTTTATTTATGTAGGTTACAGAGAGTATATTATTGAGTGTATCAACTTCTTAGAATTGATTCCACGTTAGATATGATCCTCACTCCCTTAAACTATCATGAATGGAAATCCAAAATTAGCATTCTGTTGCGCTGTAAGGGACTATACAGAGTTACTCTAGCTTTGGAGAATGAGCCTAACGCTATTGTTGAGACAGCTAAGCAGTGTAATAGGTTGCATTAAGCCTATGGGTTAATTTTCCTATATATTTATCTTGATGTAATCTTTCATCTAGATTATTTTACCACTCCAAACCAAGTATGGACCAAACTTGAGTCTCTCTTTTGAGTACGAGATGAGATAAGAGCGCATCAGTTGGAGAATGAGTTATTCTCTTGATTCCAAGCAGTTTCAAATCCATTGAAGGATTATTCAGAAAATTCAAGTCACTTTTTATATTGATCAAGCAATGTGGGATTGAGAAGAAGTAAGGTCAATCTAATATTTCCATTCTATCAAAATTGGGTCCTGAATACTCATTTTTGTGTCTACTTTTCATGCTACTAGGCTTGTTATTTCTAATCGGAAAATACCTTCTTTGAGTACATTCTTTGATTCAATGACAAAGGAGCAAGCTAAATTGATCCAAATGGGTGGTCTTATATCCTCCAAGGGAAAGGATAATGCTCTTATATGTCAAGGTAGTAAGAATTCTGAATCAAAAGAGAATAAAATAGTGAAAGAGAAGAATCCAAATTCAGATAATGAAGGTGAAAGTTCAAAGCCTATTGTTGAAGGTTCAATGAAAAAATTCAAGAAGAAAGGGAGCACATCAAAGTGTTCTTATTACACAAATGGATTTAATCCTAATAAGAAATGTTTCAATAACAATATGGAAATAATATCTTATTTACTTGAGAAGAATAACATTGAAGTTCCAGATGATCTAGAGAAGCCTATTGAATCCTCATAACACTGTCATAGTGCGCAGTTCCAAAGTGATATAAATTATGCCTTGAGTTCTAGAGTTAAATCATTTACTCACATATCTGATATAGATTAATTTTGTGATATATCAGAATCATAAATATTATTGTCTTTCTTGAATCATCCACCTATCAATCTCCTATATTGATTTCCCAACACTTGTGATTTTTCACTAGATCCTGACTTGTCTTTAAGCAACTCTTCCTCACTCCATTAAACTGGTTATAGTTCCGATTTAAAAAAATATTATTAGGATGATATGCATGTTGTGAAATAATACATACCATATACCATACCTTTTAATACTCCTAAGGCTATACAAACCCCAATTTCACTAGTTGATTCATCATTGGTTTCCTGTGCGGCGTTACTTATATCAAATGGTTTCAAGTCTTGTCTATTTTTCACTGGTTGGTTATCCAAGACCTTAGTAATAATTGTAATTATATTACACATGTTTGGATATTTTCTAAACACTTATGTTTCATATCTCAAGTCCATTCATCATTCATATTTTTACACTCATCAACTTTTCTCACTTGCTCAACCTTTTCCTACCCTAGCCCTAAATCCTTATGGAGAAATTAAGACTTTGGTCTTTACTGCTCTATATGATAATATATTTGATATATCAGAGTCTTATAAGCCTCATTTAATATTTGTAAAGGTTCTAGAACAATTTGGAAGTAATATATGTGATCCACATCACCATTTTGCAGCTATACAAGGAACTAATTGTGTTATTTTTTCTACTCTTTGGGAAGGAGTATGAACATATCTATTTTCCCTTTTAGATTGTGTAGGTATATCATAGTATTTTATCAGTAAGAATAATTTAGGTAATGCTCCACTCTCATCAGATGATGAGCTACAAGGAGTCTCTCCTCTTCCTTCCTTCAGATTCTACACTCTAGCGCATGATCATGGAGTCCACAATTTATTTATAAAAGTATTTCACTACAATCAATTCTTTCAGCTCATTCAAGTTAATATAAAGACATATTGAATACATGTTGTTCAAATTTTTGTTCCTTGTCCTTTATTGAGGGAGGATTTTCCCCATGTGAATTTTCTTCTTTCCTCACTTTTCTAGACAAAATAATTGTAAAGGGACGTAATCATAGACTTGTTCTTGGGGCCCATATGAACCTATATGCATTTGATTATTTCAGAAATATATTCATAAATTCATACTTAAATGGGGGTGTTGGGATATTATAAACCCACTCCATACTTAGGATAACACTATGTAATCATTATTGATTAATTTCCTATCTACTAGCCTAGATAGTTGGCACCCACTTGCACCACTTGGTCAACACTTTCAATATATACCCCATGAGCACCTTTATCCTAATCTGGTTAGATCCTTCCCACATTATTGACTTCCATAATTAGCAACTGTGCCTTCCTCCATATCATTTATTTATCCTTATTTACTCCAACTTTTCAATGGATAAGGTAAAGCTAGTTAAATATGGAACTGTTATATTTCGTTTCCAACCCATACACCATGATTTTCTCTCCACATTACAAGATTAGCATATTTTTCCATCACTCATGACAAATCACTCATGCTTTATCTAATTCGTGAGGCACTTGATAAAGTTTGAAAGTTATTTATCTACCTATGGGGGTTTATCATACTTAGTATCTTTGATTTACAAGCTAGCATTAGTTGTCTTCTAGAGAATCAATTTTCCTTTATAAGGATGTATTAATATTTTAATAGTCAATCAATTATTCATTATTCAAATCTTCATGTGATTCATTCTCTTTATTATTCTCTCTATTTTCCTTGTTCATGCTTATGAGAAATATCTTATAGCTATATCTACATCTTGTGCTTATTCTTAACATTAAGGCTTTATTTCTTCATAGTATCAGAGCTGCTATTTCTACAAAAAGGAGGTGGTAGTGGCAAGTATTGTGGCTTCTCAAAAGATGAGTTCTAATAGTTTCCGTGATAAAGGAGCATTTGAGAGATGAAAGATATTATGAGGGAAAATACCCTAAATATTTTCTTTTTTAAGTTGAATTTTATGTGTGTAGTAAATAAGTCTGCATCGAGGAAGATGCATTTTTTAAAGGGGGAGGGGTTGTAATTCCGTGTACTCTTGAGTCAGTATCTAAGAGGGAATACAAATAGGTATTAAGGATTTCAAATTTATTTTCATTCATTCATTTTTCCATTATTGAATTGGTTGATCAGTGGTGGAGGGATTCTCTCCCTTGAATTTGAATGCAGAGGATGGATTCAGATGGTATTTGTCTTGAAGGAGAAGGGGAAAATCTTGTGTTGTGTATCTCAAGTTGTGGGATTGAGCATTATCCTTAGATATTGAATTCTACATGGTTCCTTAGCATGTGGATACATGAACTTAGATCAAGGATGACCTACTCAAGTAGCTTGGCTTGACTATGTCTAAGGTTGGGAGGAAATTTTTCCTATCGATGCTATTTGCACCATAAATAAAAGATAAGTATTCTTTGACTATTGTTTACTATGTTATTATTTTCTATGTTCTCTTGGAGGATGATATATCTTGTTATCTATGCTACAAATTTGATTTCATCATTTGATTTCATGTTCATATTGCATGTATGATTTAGTGTTGATAGATTGGTAGCTCGTGGAGTAGTTTTTTTGAGGTATTGTTGTAGTTATTAGAATTTAATTTGCTTATGAATGATGATGATTAATTTTTATTTTATTTTTGGGCATACCATTTGGCCATGCATGTTTGTTATTTATTAGAACTTGGATGGGGTTATTGGATCATAACCAATGTTATAGATATGATGTATTGTAGTATCAAAGTTTTGCTTAAATAAGTGTCATAGTTTTGCCTTACTTGTATAAAAAAGTTGCATTCTATTACCATTCTAGAGATGAATTATTAATTTGGTTAAATGGAAATGAGAGGATACCCATATATGTGGTGATCAAATAAATTTACATATAAAAGGACTACTATATCAATTGTACTCATGTGTCATCGAACCTGAAGCTATTCAGTGATGCTTCATTATAAGCAGTTGATGCTACGATGTATCATCAGATGATTGGGTCCTTGATGTACCTGACGAATATGAGAATAGATATTTGCTTTGCTGTGAACACCTGGAGCCAGTTTATGATAGATCCGAGACATGTTCACTTGATTGTTGTAAAGCATATCCTGAGGTACCTGAGGGGTATAGTTGATTATGGTCCCAAGTATGAGGCGAATCAAAAGATTAACTTGGAGGGTTATGTTGATTCAGATTGGGCAGGTAGTGCCATCGATAGGAAGAGCACTTCAGGGTGTTGCTTTAGTATGGGATCAGGTGTGATATCTTGGTTTAGTAGGAAGAAATCCTGTGTGGCACTAAGTACAGCTGAAGCAGAGTATGTCGCAGCTTGTTCAACTAGTTGTGAGGCAGTACAGTTGAGGAAGCTACTATTTGATTTATTTGATCTCCAGTTGGATGCTACTTGTATATATTGCGACAACTAGAGTTGTGTGAAGTTGTCGGAGAACCTGGTGTTCTATGACAAGTCGAAGCATATCGAGATCAAGTATCACTATATTAGGGATATGGTGTAGAAAGAAGCAGTGAAGCTCTAGTATGTTGTGATGAATGAACAGATAGTTTATGTGTTGACTAAGCCATTAGCTAGAGTGAATTTTGAGTACTTCAAGGAGAATCTTGGTGTTCTCCAGATCGAGGTTCCTTCCAAGGGGAAGTGATGAGTTCGTGAGCCATTTTGACATGGTGAGAGGATTAGTTCCTTCCATGGTTAGATGTAAGGGCTGAGCCATTCTGTCATGATGAGAGGATTGGTTCCTCACATGTAAGATATGAGTGATGAGCCATTTTGATGTGATTGTAATATTGGTTCCTACATGATAAAATACAAGTGATAAATGCCATTCTTGGAATGGAGGAACCTAGTCAGTTACAAGGAATACTCTGTCTAGGACTGAGGGCCATTCTGATGTGACTATAGGATTGGTTCCTACATGATTATATATAAGTGCAAATCCATTCTGATGTGACTATAGGATTTGTTCCTACATGACTAGATATAAGTGCAGAGCCCTTCTGACATGTTGTATTGGTTCCTCGCATGGTCAGATGTAAGTGCAGAGCCCTTTCTGACATAGATGTCTAGATTGGTTCCTCTCATGGTCAAATGTGAGTGTTGGGCCTTTCTAACACAGATTACTGGATTGGTTCCTCTCATGGTTAGATGTGAGTGCTGGGTGTCCCTTTCTGACATGGTGTTGGATGTGTTCCTCTTATGGTCAGATGTAAGTGCTGGGCAGGCCATTCTGACTTACGGTCAGATATAAGTGCTGAAAAATACCTACATGGAGGCTAGGCCTACAACCAGAATGAAAAAGGGCTGGCTCTGTAGAACTTCCTGTGATGAGAAGAATCAAGAGATAGCACCTGTGATGATGATCAAGCAGAGATGTTCCAGAACCAGAGATGATCCAGATCGAGTGATGATACAGATCCAGTGATGATGATCCAGATCCAGTGATGATCCAGATCCAAATGAAGATGACTTGAAGATGACGAGGACTCGATGATGATCCAGATGATACAGAGAAGAAGACTTGTACTGATAAATTGTGTTGAGAGAATACCTCCCTAGTTAAGAGGGAGTGTTGATGTAATTGTAACTTTGGAATGTATTCACTTATATATCTTATGTATTGTACCCCGATGTTTATTCAGGGAAGTGTTTGTAATGTAATTGAGTCATGTCATGTCCCAATGTTTCGATCGGGAGTTTCTATAATGTAAACAAGTCATGTCAAGTTGTTGTGGGTAACCCTCCTATTGAAGGATTAAAGTCCCCGTAGTTGCGGGGCCCTAGGGTTATTAGACTCTCCTAGTGAAGTCGGCCCTAGTGAGTTATTGTTAAGTCAAGAATTAGTATAAATAGAGAGTGAGCCGATCTATTTATCACACACTCACTCACACTCAATTGCAGTGCATAGCTGAGGGAGAAGAAGTTGTTGGGGCTAGAAAGAAAGAGGCTACTGCTATCGGGAGATCATCTTACTATTTTGGGGTTTTACTTTTGGTGTTGATTCTATCTCTGAGAAAGTTGTGGGGTTTTATCCATTTATGGTTTCCCCAAGGAAAACACTGTGTTCATTGTCTCTTGTGTTTGGTTGTTGTGCTTGTTATTCTCTCAGTTAAAGATCCTAATATAATGCTAGCTTAAATGATAAAAATATAACATGGTATCAAAGCTAACATGAGAAGAAGACACCGTGCAGCTGCGGAAACTAGGGATTCCTACTTTTTGGATCTCTCTCCACAAATTTTCAGCAAAATAAGGTTGGGATGACTCTCCTCCCTATGGCACATCTTTCTGTCGAAGCAGAATCTAATTCTGAGCATTTTCAGTTTTTGACCCGACACTACTACCAGAAATTAGGGCTTTCCATAGAAGTGGAATTTTTGGGTGAGCCCAGGCCTGGATTGATCTCCTAAAAATCAAAGTTTAGAGATCAATATCAAAGCATTTGGTTGGATAGAACTCTGGGAAAGTCAAACCCTAATCTACTTCTGAACCAACACTACAGAAATTCAGCTTCAGATCCAGATTTGACATCTTGACTTGGTAAGATCCAAATCTTTTGTATTTCCATTTGAGGTTCTCAGTTAAGATGTCTCATCATACCAAGCTTGATGAAAACATTGAGGGAGCTGATAACTTTCGAGCCTGGAAGTATAGGATCTCCTTGGTCCTGGAATAAAATGAGTTGGACTCCTACATCAATGAGGAGGTTCTAGTTCCAAAGGAAGATGAGGCTAAGGCCTTACACAAGAAGAAGTTGGTTATGGCTAAGAGGATTATTGCTGATTCAATCAAGGATCACCTCATACCACATGTGTCCTCCCTAAAGACACCTAAATCTATGTTTGATGCCCTAACCAAACTATTTGAAGGGAAGAACATAAACCAGAAGATGACTTTGAGGAACCAATTGAAGAAAGTAAAGATCCAGAATGAGGAGACCATACAGTCATACTTTACAAGGGTCTCCCAGATCAAAGAACAACTTGAAGCAGTAGATGAAGAAGTGGAGAATGCAGAAATTATGATGACAACCTTGAATGGTCTCCCTAGATCATGGGATTCTTTCATCCAAGGAATCTGTGTGTTACAGAGATAAATTCCTATGGCTTGGGGTACCACATGTTGGTCTCCTATTTTGACTATTCAGTATAATATTTTCTAGCTTAAGTCTTATGGAAACAAATAATAATCATTTTTATTAGTGTTGTTTTGTGCATGGTTATGCCTTTGAAGGTCAACATTGTTAGGTTTTGGTAAGTGACTTTTTAAATTGCTTATTCATTACTTTGCTTTGTTTTATGCATATAATAGGGCCTTTAAGTTTCATTTAATAATAGGTCAAGTAATAAGTCTTTGCTCTTTTCTATGCAGGGGTCTTTTTCTACTCGACTCAATGCTTGTCTCGGCATTCCAAGGAAGATTTATGCTAGCTGAACCAATGATTTGGGGGATTCGGTCCATAGTAGAGATGTTTTTCTTGGATTCACATCACCTTCCAGATGCTTATGAAGATTACTCAAGTGTTGTTTCGTGGATGTCCTTCCTTCGAGGAGCTGTTGTTTTCCATCTTTAGCAGTATGTGGATTTCAGGGGATTTGAACTCCTATCTTTGGTTCAGATATGCCGAGATAGGTGTAGGGTTGTTAGTTGGATCGATCCTTGCTTCAAGGTCGATTTTAATTTGTATTTTCAGTATAAAATGAACCTTGAAACCCTAAGTAAGGAGGGATACTCAGAGAAGACTGTAAAACTTTATTTCATCAATAGATCCAGTGCTTATCTTCATTAAAGCTGTGATTTAAGATTGGTAGGCATTGAGGGCAGGGCCCACCTTCAACACCAAACCTTTGTACTTCAGTATTGTTTGTTTTGCAGTAAGTAGAGTAATGTTCTTATCCTTTGACACTGTTTTTATGGAATGTTAATGGTTTTGTTCATTTGTGAGTTGAAATGGAATGTATGTCTGCAAAATATTAATCAATATCATTTGCATTTGATCAAGCATGTAGAATAGATTCAGGAGTGGTTTGTATTTAAAACTGTCTTTGGTTTTCAGCGTGGATTGTTTATTGATAGTTATGGCATTGATAAACTGTGTGATGACTTTGATTTGATGTATTGTAGAATCGATTTAATGAGGGTTGAGAATAGACTGAAATTTCACATTTCTTTTATTGGTAGTGTGACATTGAATAGTGAATAGTTCCAATACTTGTCGAGTTTATCAGACTGCAGGGTATTCTCGCATTGTAGTGTGTGGATTTAAAAATAAATTTGCAGTAGCAGAGGGTTTAAATATTTCAAGTTACAAAGTATCTAGGGTTTGTTAAACATTATTTTGAATGGGTGACTAAATAGGAGTTGGAATTATGCTTCTTGGTATTGAATGAAGTTAGGAAAAGAGTCATAGTTTAACATGTTAGTTTTTCATCACATTAAGCTAGCATTAAGATCTTAGGATCTTTTCACTGAGAGAATAACAAGTACAGCAATAAAACATAAGCACATCACAAGACACAAGAGACACAAAGAGTTTTCCTTGGGGAAACCATAAAGGAGAAAACCCTGCAACTTCCTCTAAGATAGAATCAACACCAAAATAGTAAGAGATCTCCCAAAACAGC
>LPNX010865529.1:128689-166705 GCA_001517045.1 Pseudotsuga menziesii
AAATGTGAAGTATTAAAGAGAAATAGTCATTGGTCACACGAGAAGACTAAAGTAGTCTATGAGAAAGACCTCACAGAGAACCATTGAAAAGGTTATTTTTTTTTAAAATGTTATAAAAGAATTGTGAAAGGGTTTAATAAAAAAGTGAAGTATTAAGGAGAAATAGTTATTGGTCACACGAGAAGACTAAAGTAGTCTATGAGAGAGACCTCATAGAGAACCTTAGAACTTTTTATATTACCCCCATCGGTTTTCACTAGGATATTAAAGTGAAGACCAGATTGCGTGCAAAAGCGTTATGGGACATTATCTCGAAGGGGTGTGTAGAACCCACCTATGAAAAAGATGAGAAGAAGAAATATGTGCATCGTCTTTCATTTGATAAGGTTTGGATGCTAACATTTTACCCAAAATTGAAGAAGCAACAAATTTCAAGGAAGCTTGGAGTATTCTAGAAAAAGAATAAATGAATAGGGGATCTATGTACATGTAGCCGAGCATGAACATGAGGAAGGTGAATCCCATTGCATAGATACACTAGTGGATGATGAAGTTGACGCAGATCATGAACATGAGGAAGGTGAATCCCACTGCATAAATACACCACTGGATGATGAAGTTGATGAAATCGAAGTTGAAGTTGAACAACATCTCATGCAATGTGTACATCTAGACATATATTGAGAAGCAGAGATAGGGAGAGCGGAAACAATAAATTTTGGTGATTAGGTACAACAATAGCATGCTCCTTACAAAAAGGAAGAAATTGCATATCGATTGATAATGATCCACTCCAATGCAATTACATAAAACAAAGAATTAAGGCTATTCAAGTTCTTCCAAATGAACTGCAAGAAGTTGGTTTGAAGAAAGGAGAGTTTAGTGAAACACTTGTGGCAAAGATGTCAAAAGAGCCCCAACCCCCGTTAGGAGGGGTGTTTGGAAAGGAGCACTTTGGGGATCTTGCAGACATAGAAGACCCAATGGAAGAGGACATTGATGTCCCTAAGGAAATTCAACCTCCAGAAAATCCCAATGTCGATGAAGAATTTGGCATGGATGATATTGTTGAATAGTTTCATGTTTTGAAGAAAATGTTAATTTTGACAATTTTTTGATCAGATATATTAGTAATGTTTTGACTTTCAGAATTTATTTTAGAAATAAAATTTCTAAATATAATGTTTTTAATATGTTTTTTACAAATAATTTGTATATTTTTTCTCAACTTTATGTGAGTCGTCACTTTTCGATAACTAATATGAAATATGATCATTTTTAGAGAAAAATTCTCCGAAAATTCATTGAAAATGGTTTTAAATGTCTTTATTTTTTCGAATTATTTACAATTTTGTCAATAAAAATGCCTTATTTTGTACATAAAAATGTCTTATTTTATAGAAAAAATCGTAAAATGTATATGTTTTTCATTATAAATTGCTTAAAAATGTATGTTATTTTGTTAAATTTCAAAAAACACACTTGGAAATAGAAATTAAAAATATTTTACAACAAAGATAATTCAAAGGCCCCAAAAAATGTCTAAAAATGAAAATGTGTGATACTAGCATCAACCATTTTTGAAACGGGGGTAAAAATAGCTACTAAAATTAGGAGAGAGAAAAACGAGAACTGTCTCGAGTTCTCATTTCATAGTATAAGTGGTTTGATGACTGCAAGTCTCAAGGCACTCAAAATGACTCTAGATTCCAATCCCAAAATAAATGATCTGAAGTTGATGGGATGAAATCCATTGGAAGGAGGGCATTAAGGCATCCCCCATCATCCAACATGAGGTAGTCAGCAAAGTTGTATAATGTGGAAGGACTCGATCATAAGGTGCACGAACCAGTAATTGTACCGGGAATGGCTGACATGCAAAGTCAAGATAACTGAGGAATGGCTGACTCAAGCTTCAACTTCCTTCGAACAAGAGCATAACGGCATATGGTGACTGAATGAAGGCAACATAGACTTGATATACAAACTGGGACATCCTTGCAACACAGGAGGCATCAACAGAGGCTCCATAGGGACTGGAAGCTTAACCAGTCGATGGAGATAAACTCAGATAAACAAGTACAGCTCCTAAAGTCAAACGATAACCCAACCAATGGATGTGATATACAATGCTCTGTTCGAAGGCGACACGACTCGAAAGCTTCCATAGATAACATCTTTTCTTGTCCATCTTTTTTGTTTTTTTTTTATGTTTTTGGACTTTTTTAGTTATTTAAAAAGCTTGAAAAAAGAATAAAATAGCTTTATAGTTACATACTAGGAGGAGACGAGTGTCCTAAGGGAAAACAAACTAGTTCCAAGTAGCGGAACATACCTATGCTCAATCCAAGGATACATGTGTAGGATATCGACACTCGAGGGAAAATCCCCTCCCGGTAAAAAGGGAATCAAGCTGTGAAGGATATAAAAAATGGCTCTGCATGGCTAGACATGAGACAAGCTCGGGCTATATGGCTGAAACACAATGTCAAGGAATCCAGCATAAAGCTCAATAAGGTAGGCAAAGCTCATGATAATGCATTCACAACTTGACATGAGGGAGGCCTGAGGCAAATAGGCCAGAAAAAGATCAAGAGGAGTATGAGGCTCTTGTGAAATGTCATGGAAATACTATACAATAGACTCCCACACCCTAAAGGAGAAAATGTCTGCATGGGAACCAAATGCAAATAAGGTGCTAACTAGGGTACCCATGTAAGGTGAAGCTCTACCACTCATATCATGCCACTTCTAAAGTAGCAAGAAGGTTCCGTAACATAATAGAGTGGGTTTGTACCTAAGGTCACGATGAGATGGTCAAAAGGTTATGAAAAATGCAAATGGTGGTGAAACCTAACCTATATGCCAGTTTAGATATGATACCTGAGATCGGCATGAATGGGTCAATCCAATGGCTGAAACGGTACTGAAAGAGGTCCTCTACACCATGAATTATGTCAAAAACGGTCCAAAATGGTTAGAAAATATCGAAACTATAGGAAAGGGGGTAAAATTTTTCAAATATTTGAAAATTTTCTATAAATAGTAAACAATTCAAAATATTATAAATTATTTGAAACTTTTACCCATTTGAGCTCTGATTTTCAATAGCGAATTCCAGGAGATCCAGCCGGCGGAATCCACTACCATTTCTTCCAGGTATTTACTCATGCTCTTCTCTTTCATTTTGATACAATTTTTATGAATTTCCATGGTCAATTAAGCTTTCTAGGCCAACCCAAAAGGTGCGCTACGGCCCATGCGGAAATCGAGGGTTTTTCTGCATATAAGGCTGGATATACACAAAAAATGCCCTCAAACCCGCGTACATACACGGCTGTTTTGAAAACAGTCGTGTATGAGGCCACGCATATGGTTTTTTCAGTAAACTAATGGTCAAATTTGCAATTTTCTTATGCAAGATGGTCCTAGAGTGGAGAGAGCGTGGGCATGATGAAGTAGAGGAAGTATTAAGGGCCAATTTAATGGCTCAACAAGCTCTACGTGCATGCGGACTCTACAAGTTTTGGTGTCTTGGTGGTTTGAGGGCCAAACCAAGACTATTACAGATGTTGGTGGATTACTGGGATCTAGACTCGAAGTCCTTACATATAGATGGGATGTCCCTCACCATAGAGGTGGAGGACATATATTTCATTACTGGGCTTTCTAGATGAGGGGAAGTGGTGAACCTTCGATCTCATGGTGGGCCAGGAGGTGGCCTAACTATCAACGAGTACATTGCAGTGTACTGCTATCCAAACACATAGAAGGTGGGCAGTCAGGTCCCTACCAAATTTATACAGGTGCTGGGCCTAAAGGCCATATTATTAACACTGGGTAGGATAGCATGCTTGGCATCACTCCACCAAGCCTCATGACCTTTGATGTTCTATGCAGTGGAGTGCATGAGACCCACGATCTATGACTGGAGCACTACACTACTGAGAAACATGAAACATCAGCTCAGTGAGTGTAAGGCAGGCAGAGTGCGGAACTTCAGGTTCAGCAGTATTTTGAGCACGTTTTTCTTTGAGCATGTTCCAGGATTGAGCCCTAGAGTGGACATTCCTCTTCACAGGGTTCGAGATCCGGCCCAACGGCATTGAACAAATGCTATGCATAGACTGGGGGGTGGTAGGGTGGCCAACCCATATCCAACTGAGTTATTTTCATGGTGGCGATGATAGATAGTTGCCATCGATGACTACCCCTATGCAGGGATATATTTCCAGGGGAACCTGGACATGCCGTTACCACCAGGATCGACATATGGTGATATAGGTAACGAATCTCGACTCTTTCTTTTTAAATTTTGAGTTATTTATTTTTTTTGTATTTTCTTGATTATATGGAATCAAAAAGACATATTTTTGGGTGATAATACATAGTGACATCTACCATTTATGTGCAGATGTGGGACCATGGCGGCCAGAGGGCTTCCCTCATCATAGATGGAGGGGAAGAGGAGATGACATCATGGGTGTGGATGTGAAGCGGATGCTACAGAGCATTCATACCAATTTTGTGAGACTGACACATAGAGTTCCCATGGCGCAAGTCGAGGACTTTCCTGAGGCTATGTAGCGACAGGTGGTGAGTGTACCACATGCATGGGTGCGTTTATTCCGACGGCTAGCTAGAGCCGTAGTGACCTTCCATGATCACAACCCTCCTCCTCCTCCTCCACAGGATTAGACACCTGGGAGTGTATACATTTTTTACTACCGTGTATTATATGATGGTGGCTCGAAAGCCCCAAATTTGTATCATGACACTATGTATTATCACATTTTGGATGTATATATAAAACGTTTTATGGTGATCGATTTATTTATTTACATGTGTAAAAATTGTGTTTGCGATTAACTTATTGTGAATGAAACAAATGCCAATCTAACACGTAGTTATCATATGATTCAGCAACTTGATTATTATTTCTTGGAATATGTATATATGTTATATTGTCAAATTTCCATTCTAACAATCTCACACGTAAGAATATTCTCAATAATGTCGGATCTCTAACATGGTACAAACCATTGAGCTATGACACTACTAACTCTGAATCAAGACGTACCTCAAGAGACAGAACGCCATGTAAAATGACATCTCGTAGAAGCTCGATAACAGCGTTGTATTCAACAACATTGTTGGAGGATGGTCATAGACATACGCCTCCTGAAGACAATACCTGACCCATATGAGTATAAATCACCCAAGTGGCAGAGGCTAAGTGTTGAGTGTGACGGCTTGCACCATCCATGAATCCTATGTAAGTGGAAGATTCCATTGACATCTGCCAAAAGAAACAGAAACTAATCACAAACCCGATCATGATAAGAAAAATACCTAACTATGCAAAGCTGTACAATAATATACACTAAGCAGCCTTGGCTGAATATCATGCATAGTATTTTTTAAGATAGAGCCCATTTCTAGGCTCCACCAAGGCTGTTCCCTCGTAATCCACCAACTCATATGCACCCTTCTCTAACACACGCTTGACCACGTAAGGACCATGCCACATAGGATTAAATTTCCCTGCCCCGAAGGGTTCTTTCGGTTGGTCCCACAAAAGGACCAAGTCTCCTTCAATAAACCTCCTTGAGCGGACAGAATTGTCGTATTGGACCTTTACACGACGTTTATTGACTTCTAGAGCCACTAAGGCATCCCAACGTTGCTCATAAAGTTGCTCAAGGTGAACCAAATGCTCCTCCAATTGGGAAGTGTCTGGTAAGAGTTCTACAGCTAGCTTCAACAAAGGAATTTCGCATTCAACCAGCAATATCGACTCCACTCCATGTACAAGATGATAGGGAGAAAAACCAGTGACAGTCTTAATAGCGGTTCGATATGCCCATAAAGCAAGATATAACATGATGTGCCAATTTTTCTTGCTTTGTGCGATGGTTCGTTGGAGAATGGATTTGAGTGATTTATTCACTGCCTCTACCTGTCCATTTGCTTGAGGGTAGTAAGAAGAGGAATGCTCTTGCTTATACCTTAAATTGGATGCCAGCTCTTCCATCATACGGTTCTGAAAGTGCGAGCCATGGTCAGTGACAAGCTCTTTCAGAATCCTGAACTGAGTAATAATTTGGTTGACCACAAAGTGAGCAGTTGTCTCACTATTGGATTTTACTGTAGGCATAGCCTCAACCCATTTCGTGAAGTAATCAACAACCACTATAATATGATGGTGCCCCCCAGCCGAAGCTGGGTTGCAATCCATAAAATTGAGCCCCCACTTGGTGAAGGGACCGGCAGTGATAATGGGATGTAATGAGGTATTTTTTGAGTGCATATTACGTGCGAACACCTGGAAAAGGTGGCACCTCTTGACCGCATCAACACAATCCTTAAAGATCAACGACTAGAAATAACCTGCTCTTAAAATATTTTGAGCTGTAGAAAGCCCATACAAATGACCACCACACGCCCCTCTGTGGAAATCATTCAACACTACCTCAACCTCTTCATGAGTTAAACAACGTCGTAAAATGGAATCTACCCCACGGTGGCACAAAGTGTTGTCCACTATGAGGTAGTTCTTAGAGATGTGACGTAATCGTCATCGTTCATCTCGCGAGAGGTGAGTAGGGGTCTTCAGTGTTTGTAAATATATTATAATATCCCCATACCATGGTTCTCATGTTGAGATTAAGAATATGTGTTCATCGACAAACGTATCTTCACAAACCAACTCCTCGGCCTTGCTTGGAAAATCCGATATAAGCTCTGCAAAAATTAAAGACTTCTTCAATTTTGCCGAAACAAACTCGAGATCAAATTCTTGTAGAATGACAATACATTTATTATATTTTCCCCCAATCATCCTTCAGGTGAGGACGAATTGAAATGGATTGACATGGGCTACAACCAAGGTCTGGCGAAGGAGAATATAATGTCTCAACCGCTGAACCGCATGTACGGTAGCTAAAGCAAGCTTCTCGACATGAGAATAATGAATCTCTGCATCAATAAGGTTTTGGCTCAAGTAATATATGACATGCTCTTGGAGCTCCTCATCCTCTTGAACTAAAACCATACCAATCGTCTCTAAGGACGCGGCCACATATAATAGAAAATCACGGCTATAATCCAGGGGAATAATCACCGGGGCCGATGCTAAGGCTCACTTGAGTGCATCGAAGGACTCCTGGGCTCGCTCATCCCAATAAAAGGGGGTGTCCTTCTTCAAGAGACGCATGAAGCCTCTAGTCAAATTGGAAAAGTTTACAAAAAATCTTTGTAAGAAGTTTTCCATGACTTGCAAACACTGAAGATGACGAATATTCTTCAGGGGAGACAACTGAAGTATTGCCTCAACCTTCAAAGGGTCAACTCTTATACCCTCTTTAGAAACGATGAATCCTAACAAACGCCCTGATTTCACACAAAAGATGCACTTGTGAGGATTTAATCTAACCGAATAGTGTCGGCATCTTTCGAATACCAATCTCAAGTGATAGGGATGACGCATTCTCATGCGAGAATGAGTAGCAAGGTCATTCATAAATACCTCAATAATTGACTTGAGATCATGGAAGATCAAGGTCATTGCCCGCTGAAATGTAGCTCCGGCATTTTTAAGGTCGAAAGGCATTTTTTGATATGCAAACGTTCCCCAAGGACAAATAAATGCAGTCTTATGTTGGTCCTCAGGTTTAATCTGTATCTGATTATATCCAAAAAATCCATCCATAAAGGAAAACACCTCGCTACCCGCACACTCATCCAAAATCAGATCAATAAATGGTGTGAGGAAATTGTCCTTAGGACAGGCACGATTCCAATCATGGAAATCAACACATATGCGGATCACTTCCTGCTTCTTATCAACCGGAACGAGGTTTGAGACCCACTCCATCAAGGGAATGGGATAGATGAAACCGACTTTCAACAGCTTCTCTATCTCTGCCTTAATCGTGGGTGTTTTCCTAGGATTCATCGCACGTAAACGTTGTCGAACAGGCTTAGAGTTGGGGTAAGTCTTAATCTCATGCTCGACATTACGAGGGTCAATACCTGGCATCTCGTCATAAGACCAAGCAAAAATATCACGAAATTCCTTAAATAGCTCAGTGTATTCAATAATATCATCATGGGAACATTCCGCCCCAATATAGGCATTCTCTATCGTGTCAAGATTGCGAGAGATGTTGATAGGAATCATTGTATATATATTTGCCATGTTTCCATCAGCCATCAAACCAGGAGAGCTTAATGGAACCATAGGACTACCAACTCTCTAACTAAGAACCACCCTAAAATCCTCACTCTCCAAACGGTCAAGCTCTGGAAGAAAGTATGATCTATGATGAAGTACCTCCCATGGTGGCTCAATTCTTGACATAGCCTCAATAATCGCTTCATCTGAAGGGAAAATCATATCAAGGTAGTTGTGTGCGTGAGAAGATTGTACTGCCCATGCCGGCAGCACATAAGGGTCCTCCTCCTCTGTCCATGAAGAGGAAGGACTAGGCTCTGCAATAGATTTGAAATCATCTTGATAAGTTATCATAGCTGCAGGCAACGGCACATTCGTCACGACGGGCTCACTCGAAATACTCGGTGTAGGAAGAATCCAAGGATCTTCCATATGACTCGTGCGAAAAGACACCGATGTCGTAGATGTTGAAGCCTCATTGGAATTAGATCCTATCATGAGGATCGGTGTAGGACAACTAAAGCTTCCCATGAAGGATGGATACATTCCTACACCCACACTCCCAGTTGTCGACTGAGAGTGCTCAATGATCGGGATTGAAGCTCCCGAAGATGCGGTAACAGATGGATTCTTGAATGTCATTTGATCAATCGTTACGATCTTCCTATTATGTGGAAAGCATACAACGCGGAACAAGGAAGAAGCAACAGCTTGCATACTGTACATCCAGTTCCTACCCAGCAAGATATTGTAGTCAAGGGGCACATCAACCACCTCGACCTCTATCGCAATGGTCTTCCCTCCCAAACGGACTTTAAGGGAAGGAAGGATGTCGTGTGGCCTAAAATATCTCCCATGAAACACAGTTAATATGGTCGCCGATTTAGACAACTCATGAGAACCCAGACCCTTCCAACAGGATAAAGACATCACAGAAGCAACAACGCCTTCGTCAATCACAGTGTGCTTGATGGTCATATTAAGACATTCTATGTGAATCAAAAGAGACACATAGTAGGGAAAGCGAGGCCGAAGTCCTGCAGTTTCAAATTTGATCACGGAGGAAGGATCATCATCGTTCACACCAAAGGCAGAAAGAAACGCCTTCCTTTGTGAAGGACAACTTTGAAGCACTTCCAATGCAGACATCGCACAAGGAGTGTGGCCCAAATCCTTGACAACTGAATAGTTCTGGGCGGCTCAGGTATTTGGATTATGCCCTGAACACTTAAGGACTCCCTTAGGAATGTGAGGTGTAGTCTCAGGTTTATCCATAGGTTTCTCAATATGCAAAGGGGACCCTGGTGGATCAAGCTCTTTGCCTGGGCTAGGTTGTGATGAACCATAATATTTCACACGGGTCACAAATTTCATAGCATGGACCGTATTAATGCACCCACGATCACTACCCTCCGGTGGATCATGATCATCACCAGACTGGTCATGGGAATTCGAGTTCATATTTTGATTATGCGGTAAAGGGTTAGTTAGCATAGTTGGGTCCTACGCCAAGAATCTCAAAGCTTCTTCAATACGAGGGCACAAGTAAGTGAGGTGATCGTCCTTACATAACTTGCAAGGGAACTTAACCTTACACTTAGCTTGCTTGTCCCCCCCAACAGTTCTGCCATTCTTGTCATTACTGTTAGCATTCTCATTCTTATTCACACCCTTTCGATTATTTTTATCCTTTTTTCTATTCCGTCTGGGCTGCTGATTACCCTTCTAGTCCGACAATTGCATAGAAAGTACACTCGTTGTTTGGGTGGGTTGAGACAAATCCGTAGCTTGTCCTGAAGCAGATTGGTTGATTGACAATTGACTAACTTGTTTTGCAACCAAATCTGTAGGTTTTACACTTGCACAACCCACAATGCCATCGACATGTGGTCCAGGTTTGGCTTTGGGGTCGAAACTGGAACGAGGAGCATTGGGAATAATCTCATACAACAAACCGGACTGAGAATAAATCAAGTCCAGTTCCTGTGCCCTAAAAATCACTTGTTCCTCATTCTGCACTTCGGATGTGGAAACATCCTTCGCTATATATGGCAAAAACGACTTGAGGAACCACTCGAGGAGGAACTCCTGCAGTATAAAGGATTTAATTAACCTCTTTCGTCTATGCCACTCTTGAATATGATCAGAGATATGTGTGGCTTTATCTTTCCGAAATGTCGACAAGAGTTCAATACCAACGCCATAACGTACTGGTAGCTGGAAGTGATTAACAAAATTCATTGCAAGGTCATCGAACAAAGCGAAAGCTCCCCTAGGTAACTCTATATACCACTTCGTGGCAGGCCCTATAAGGGTGCATTGAAATAGTCTCAAACAAACTGAGTCTTGATGTAAGGAATTTGAAGAGCACCATAGGTGAAACGTAGTAACGTGTTCGCTTGGATCCTCTCCCGGTTTTCCCTCGAACTTAGGTATGTCCGAAGGAATTTTGGTAGGGATAGTTGGCCAAGCCAGGTTGTGAGACACATGATCATTCATCAGTCTTGACAAGTCAGGAAGATTGAGCATTGTGAGGAAAGAGAGCCTAGGAGGATGAGGTCGATGGACCGCTCCCTGATTCATATAGGGCTGATTACCACCATGGCCTTGGACATAGTGTCCTTCTCTCACATGACCCATATAGGGTGGCGTGGAAGCACCATAGTGCAGTGGACCTTGACTAGTAGGAGCTACAAAGCCATGATTATGAGAGTAAGCAGGTTGTTGATACCCACCCCCATAAGGTGAAGAACCCTATCCATACTGCATCCCATAATAGGGTCCATAAGTCATCACATGCGATGCCCCATGAGACACTCCGTAGGTAGGAAGGTACGCTCCAGAAGTAGGGATATACATACCGGAAGTAGGGATATACACCCCAAAAGTAGTAACATGACCTCTAGAAGTATGAACATAGCCTCCCGAAGCAACGAGCGGTATGTAAACCTGAGACACAATCGGTTTAGTAACTGTAGTACGGACCTGACTCGTAGCCACGTTTCGGCCCGAAGGACCACATGAATAAGGTGGAGGTTGAACATTTGAAGAAGTAGGGACCAAGGATGAAGGGACCTAAGTAATAATGTACGTGTTATTCCCTATCGTTACCCGTCTCAGTTCTGGTATCCTAATAGGATCACTAACCATAGACCTAGGAGGAATATATGATGCAACTTCCACCGCTAGGATGGAAGGTGCAATGTGACTAGTGCTCCTAAACCTATCCGCATGGTAAGGAATGAGAGTGCCCCCAGGCATAGTGTTAGGCTCAAACTCAGATTCGACATGAAAATTCAAATCGTGTGTGGGAAAACCAGACATACCATAACTACCATAACTAGTGCTTGCGGGTGGCAAATGAGTCTCGGCATCCTCCGACATTCCATACTGGTAATGCGTCAATGGGGAATCGACCCTAGAGTGAGTAGGTCTATCATGAGAGGTTCCTATCTCAGAGATCACAAGACCTAACTCAACCAAGTCGGGTGAAGGATCGTAGGTAGGAGTAAACTCCCCATCGTCCACATGAATGGGAGAAAGTGGTTCAAGAAGCTCCTCTATATGGTCTCCCATGGTGTGTGAATCAATGTGTGAGATAGTTCGCCTGGATTGTCTAGGTCTCTCTCCCAAAGGAGGAGGAGAAGTAGAAGGTATAAGTCCTGCTAAACGACGAGAACGGTAGGGAGCCACACCCGAATCCACAATGACTCAAAAAATAGAAAAGACTCTCTATTTATGCAAACCTTAGGCCAACTATCGTGCACAGAGCAATCACTAATAAAATCTAAAGCCAAATGCAAGCAAAAAAGGGCTGGATAAGTGAGCTCCTGAATGAAGCAGGTATGTCTCTCCTAGGAGAGGCTGGAGACTCCCATACACAACAAGCGGAGGTACGTAACCAATTATTGTGGCCCTCAGTTTCAAAGCATAAAGCGACTGTGCTGTCTGACCCCAACCTGGCCAGGACACCCGCAGAATAACCCCTGCAAAGTACCCCCTCGATATCCTAGGTAAGGCCACTAAGGTCACCTCAATATAATCAATGCTCAGGCAGACAGTCACAGGCGGGATTGACTATATGGGCAGTCTAGCAAAGCCTGAAATTCTCGAAAGAGCCCCCAAATACGAATACAATCCTGGAAATATCTCCGGTGCTACTCAGTTATGACTAGGGGTCATCCCAATCAATAACCACTCACACTGCCTCGTGCTTAACTCCCTTTTGAGAGGAGGATCCTGAGAAACACTAGTTATACCAAGGATTTCACACACTCACCTGGATAGACACATACATGTTGTCATTTAGTGATCTTGGAGAATTTACTTACAATGAAATATTTCAAGATCCTAAAACCTAAGCTTGTTGGTGCACCCTAGAAAAGAAAAGAGTGTAATTCATTTTAATTTAGCGTTGATTTTAGTTGGCTTTATTACTAAAAAAAAAAGGATATGACCGTGCAACTAATAGTGTTATGATGCAACATGAAGTAAAATGCACACCTAACAATCAATGCAAATGCATTGTGTCCATGAAAAGAGGGTATGCTACTACGTGAGATGCACAATTTTTCTTCAAATGATGAATGCAAACTTTTCCTATATGAATTCCTAACTAGTACTCCAAAGCAAATATAGTGCAAGTACAATGCAAAGATGCAAAATGCAATGCACGATGATAAGCAAATTTTTTTGGATTTTTTGAAATAGAATGAGATGCAAAAAGCAAAAGAATGATTCTACAACCCCTAGACTCTGCAAGCACACAAAAACAACACTTAAGCAAAGCACTAAGGTAAAAGAACTCTAATGCACTAATCTCAAACAAAAAATTTAAAATGCCATGACAAGAACCTTCTTAAAAAAAAAAAAAATAGCCTAAAAAAACGTTTCTGGTCAGAAACAAAGGTCCAAATAGACTCAGGTAGTGTCAAAGGAGACTCAGCAAATATCAAAATTCACCCAGAAACCAATTAACTCCCACAAAAAGGAAAAAGCAAGGGCATACGCGACTGTTCGCAGTAAACCCACGTGTATACGTGAAAATCGCAGATAAATTCACGTGTATACGCGACTGTGAGTTAAAAACTCACGTACAGGAAGAAAGGTGCATAAAATTCAAGGAAAATAGATAAGCTGAGACAAACTTCACACCAATCAGACACTACCAGGCATGCATGCCCCCAAATCTGACACAGAAACAAGAGAGAAAGAGCAATTCAAATTCATTGAATGCCGATAAAACAACCCCCAAAGGACAACTACTAGGAACTCCTCAGTGGAGTCGCCAATTCTGTTACGAAGAGAAATTCCTATGGCTTGGGGTACCAGAACAGACAGCTTGACTCCAAAAATCAATCCTTTCCAATATGCAATAGAAATTAAATGTCTAACAGCAAAGGATCAGACCTCGTACCTTATTCTGGACGGTTGAGGTAGATCCCCGTTGAGCTTTCCAACTTCGGCTTGAATTGATAGATTACTTCCTCAACAACAAGTAAACAATACAAGCATTCTATATATCATGGTGTTAGATCTATTCTAGCATATATAATCAATAATGTATAAGTATTTGACATAATCCCATGGATAAAATATTCATTCAAACACACCGTTATTGGACAGGAAAAGATATTTCTATTAATATAAATTAGAGATTACAAGATACAACCTTTGACGGCACGTCTGCGAACCGGAGAAACTGAATCCCCCACTTGGGCCTCCACCACCTCAATCCTCCATCTCTTGATAGCAAGCTCACAAGAAAAAGGAAATCTTGGGAATAACACACTAGTGCTCCAAGGGACAAAGGGATGCAGACTCAAGCATAAGTTCTGGAAACAATGGACTATAGTTTCTTTGCTCTCAATTCTCTCATATGCCTTCAATGTACCATAGAGTTCCTTATATAGATTTTCAAAGGGGTAATGAAAGGTCGAATCCGAGTGATCTCAAGGTATAGGGAAGGCCAAGAGTCCAATGAGTCAGATCCATGTCAAGGAAAACTCCAAAAGGATTTGGATTTTGTACACATCCCGATGTACACAGTTTTAGTGGTCAAACCCGCGTATATACGCGCTTATAGGTTTAAAAGTTGCGTGTATCATTTTTCACATGTTTTTAGGGATGATAAAGGAAACATCAAAGGACAAAAAATGGTCCATGGGTTCTAAGGAATCTGCATCGAGACAGGGGAAGGCCATACAAAGTTTGATTCACCTGGAGTGGTGAAATCAGCTATAACATTGTGCTAGAAAGAAACTAATCAAGTTCAATATACTGTGAGAAGAATGTTCACAAGAAGAAGCTCGAATAGTAGCTCGAGAAGAAAAGATGGGAAATGAATACCAAGCTCTCATAGTACACTCCAAGAAAGGCAGAAGGGAAAATCATCATCACCAAGGTAAGCATTCTCATCAGAAAGATAATTTTGTAAAAACAAACAAGGATCCTTCCAAACTCAGATGCTATACATGTGATGAAAGAGGACACTTTGCTACAAATTGTCCCATGAATAAGAATGGATCTAAGAAGAAGAAGAACTCCAAAAGAAGACATCATGCTCACATTGTTGAGGATGATGATCCTCCTAGAAAGAGAGTAAAACAAGAAAGTGAAGACTCTTCAAGTGATGAAGAATATGTTCTGATCTCCGCTCTCACGGGAATTGTCACACATGGAAGCAAATATTGGCTTATTGATAGTGGGGTTTCCAAAAACATGACAGGATTCAAGGAATCCTTTGAGAAAATATCTAAACACAATTCACCCCATAAGGTGAAACTTGGGGATGAATACCAATATCCCATAAAAGGTAGTGGTGAATCCTCCTACAAGCTAGACTCTAGAAAGTCTATGAAAATGAAGGATGTCTTGTTTGTACTAGGAATAAAGAAGAATCTTCTCCCCATATCAGCACTATATGCAAAAGGCATGAGGGTTTCATTTGTAGATGGCCAAGTCCTCATGTGGCCAAGAGGAAAGACTATTGATGATGCAATAGTAATTGGAGAACAAGAAGGAGGATTATACAAATTGAAGGGCCATCCAGGGAAAGCTTTGGTCCATGACATAGTAGAGCCAAATGAACTTTGGCATAGAAGGTTTGCACATGTGCATTACAGAGCACTACCACTTGCAAGCAAAGCTATTGAAGGTCTTCCAGAAATTCAAGCAAAACATGATGGATTATGCAAAGGATGTGCGAAAGGAAAGAACACGAAGAAGGCATTTCCAAGTAGTGAGAGAAAAGAAAAAGGAATCTTGGAAATAATTCACTTTGATGTATGTGGTCCAATGTCGTCCAGTTCTTTAAGTGGGTATGTATACTATGTTTCTTTTATTGGTGATTTTTCTAGAAAGACATGGATATACTTTATGAAGAACAAAGATGAAGTATTCAGCAAATTCAAGGAATTCAAAGCCTTGATTGAGAACCACACTGAAAAGAAGATCAATACCTTTCGATTAGATAATGGTGGAGAATTCACATCAAATGAATTCAAAGAGTTATGCAAAGATTTAGGGATTAAGAGGGAGTTATCCACTCCATATAATCCACAACAAAATGGGGTTGCAGAAAGGAAGAATAGAATGATAATGGAAGCTGCAAGAGCAATGCTTCATGATCAAGATCTTCCCATGCATCTATGGGAAGAAGTTTCCAGAATAGCAGTGTATGTACACAACTGTACTCCACACAGAGTACTCAAGAACAAGACACCTGAAGAAGTCTTTTCCGGCAAGAAATCAGAAGTCAACCATCTCAGAATATTCGGCTATCTAGTGTACATACACATTTCGAAAGAAAAGAGGACAAAGTTAGATCCTTAAGGAAAGAAGGGTATATTTGTGGAATACTCTGAAGGCTCGAAGGCTTACAGAATATACTTCCTAGGATTCAAGAAGATCGACATCAACAGGGATGTAACATTTGATGAAGACTCAACTTACAACAAATCCGGAAAGAGACCTGCTGAAGATCTTGAGAAAACATAAGCACCCAGAATTCATGACACAACCATGAACGAAGAAATTCAAGAAGATGATAGAAAATTAGAAGAACCTCAAGAACATGTAGATCCACCTCAGGAGAAGAATCCTCACAAGAGGAAACCTGCTTGGGTACAAGAAGCTATCCAAGGTGCAGAAAGATATGGGGCTCTAGAAGAGAATCATAGAGAAAGAAAGAGGACCAGGTCTTGCTCCGGGTATGTAGCCTTATTATGTGATTTCATCGATAAAGAACCTTCCAACTATGAAGAAGCGGTATAAAGAAAAGAATGGAAGGATTCTATGATCGAAGAGTATCAATCGATCATGAAGAATGATGTTTGGGATGTTGTCCCAAGACCAGAAGGGAAGTCTGTTGTAACTTCCAAATGGATCTACAAGATCAAACATGCTGCAGATGGCAGCATAGAGAAATATAAAGCAAGATTTGTGGCTCGTGGCTTCTCACAAAAAGAAGGAATAGATTATGAAGAAACTTTTGCACCTGTAGCTAGATACACTTCCATCAGATCAGTACTTTCTCTGGCTGTAGTGATGAAATGGAAGATACACCAAATGGATGTCAAGATTTCTTTCTTGAATGGTGTAGTGGAAGACGAAGTGTATGTAGAGAAGCCACTCGGTTTTGAGACACATGATAGGGAGTCTCATGTGTGTATATTGAAGAAAGTCCTATATGGTTTGAAACAAGCACCCAGGACATGGTACGGCAGAATTGATGACTTTCTATCCAGTTTGGGCTTTACCAAAAGTAAAACAGATTCCAACCTTTACTAGAAGGTTGAAGATGGTAACCCAGTGATACTCCTAATGTATGTAGATTATCTGTTTCTAACAGGTATGGATGGGTTGATTGCTGATATGAAGAGGAAGCTTGCTGCCGAGTTCGAAATAAAGGACTTAGGTATGATGCACTATTTCCTAGGAATGGAGGTGTGGCAGAATGCGGATGGAATCTTCCTCGGAATAGGGAAGTATGCAGTAGAGATCCTAAAGATATTTGGGATGATGGAATGCAAGGCCATGACCACACCTATGGCATAAAACCTGGAGCTATTGAGTGATTCTTCATCATAAGAAGTTGATGCTACGATGTATCATTAGATGATTGGGTCCTTGATGTACCTGACGAACATGAGACTAGATATTTGATTTTCTGTGAACACCTTGAGCCAGTTCCTAACAGATCTGAGACATGTTCACTTGATTGCTGCAAAGCATATTCTAAGGTACCTGAGGGGTACAGTTGATTAAGTGCTTAAGTATGAGGTGAATCAGAATATTAACCTGGAGGGTTATGTTGATTCATATTGGGCAGGTAGTTCCATCGATAGGAAGAGCACTTCAGGGTGTTGCTTCAGTATGGGATCAGGTGTGATCTCTTCATTTAGCAGGAAGCAATCCTGTGTGGCACTAAGTATAGCTGAAGCAGAGTATGTCACAGCTTGTTCAGCTAGTTGTGAGGAAGTATGGTTGAGGAAGCTACTATCTGATTTATTTGATCTCCAGTTGGATGCTACTTGTATATATTTCGACAACTAGAGTTGTGTGAATTTTTCGAAGAACCTAGTGTTCCATGACAAGTCGAAGCATATCGAGATCAAGTATCACTATATCAAGGATATGGTGCAAAAAGGAGTAGTGAAGCTCCATTATGTTGCGATGGAGGAACAGATAGCTGATGTGTTGACTAAGCCATTAGCCAGAGTGAAGTTTGAGTACTTCAGGGAGAAGCTTGGTGTTCTCCAGATCGAGGTTCCCTCCAAGGGGAAGTGATGAGTCCGTGAGCCATTTTGACATGGTGAGAGGATTGGTTCCTTCCATGGTCAGATGTAAGGGCTGAGCCATTCTGTCACGATGAGAGGATTGGTTCCTCGCATGTCAGATATGAGTGCTGATCCATTCTGATGTGACTATAGGATTGGTTCCTACATGATCACATATAAGTGTTGAATGCCATCCTTGGAATGGAGGCACCTGGTCAGTTACAAGGAATACTCAGTCTAGGACTGAGGGCCATTCTGATGTGACTATAGGATTGGTTCCTACATGAACATATATAAGTGTAGAGCCATTTTATGTGACTATAGGATTGGTTCCTACATGATCAGATATAAGTGTAGAGCCCTTATGACATGCTGGATTGGTTTCTCACATGGTTAGATGTAAGTGCAGAGCCCTTTCTAACATAGATGTTTGGATTGGTTCCTCTCATGGTCAAATGTGAGTGTTGGGCCTTTCTGACATAGATGACCAGATTGGTTCCTCTCATGGTCAGATGTGATTGTTGGGCATGCCTTTCTGACATGGTGTTGGATTTGTTCCTCTCATGGTCAGATGTAAGTGCTGGGCGGGCCATTCTGACTTAGGGTTAGATGTAAGTGCTGAAAAAGACCTACATGGAGGCTAGGCCTACAACCAGCATGAAAAAGGGCTGGCTCTGTAGAACTTCCAGTGATGAAAAAAATCAAGAGATAGCACCTGTGATGATGATCCAGTAGAGATGTTCCATAACTAGAGATGATCTAGATCAAGTGGTGATCCAGATGATACAAAGAATAAGACTTGTGCTGATAAATTGAGTCAAGAGAATACCTTCCTAGTTAAGAGGGAGTGTTGATGTAATTGTAACTTCAGAATGTATTCATTTGTATATCTTATGTATTGTACCCTGATGTTTATTCTGAGAAGTGTTTGTAATGTAATTGAGTCATTTCATGAGCCGATGTTCCGATCGGGAGTTTCTATAATGTAAACAAGTCATGTCAAGTCATTATGGGTAACCTTCCTATTGTTCAAGGGTTAAAGTCCCCGCAATTGCGGGGCCCTAGGTTTATTAGACTCTCCTAGTGAAGTTGGCCCTAGTGAGTTATTTTCAAGTCAGGAATTAGTATAAATAGAGAGTGAGCCTCTCTATTTATCACACACTCACTCACACTTAGTTGTAGCGCATAGATGAGGGAGAAGAAGTTGTTGGCTCTAGAAAGAAAGAGGCTACTATTGTCGGGAGATCATCTTACTATTTTTGGGTTTTACTTTTGGTGTTGATTCTATCTCTAAGGAAGTTGCGGGGTTTTCTCCATTTATTGTTTTCCTGAGGAAAAAAGCTGTGTTCATTGTCTCTTGTGTTTGATTACTGTGCTTGTTATTCTCTCATTAAATATCCTAATATAATGCTAGCTTGAATGATAAAAATCTAACATGTTTAACATATAATAAGTCCTTCCTTGTTAGAATCCTGGAAGTATTCAGACCCTAATAATGTGTTGTCCAGTTTGGGGTGAGGCACATTACATTTGATGCTTTCTGTTGTTTGGTTTATGCAAAGTAGAATAGTTGTAATTCTTTTACATTCTTTGATAGATCCATTTCATGCAAATGCAAATTGGAATAGTTGGGTCCCTTATGTCTTTTTGAGTAATGTTGTCTTTTTAATTAGTTAAACATGTTTTATCAATAGAATTTTATTATATCAACTTTAGCTTAAATTGCAAAGTTTTGAATTGGTTATTAGTAGATGTCTAGAAAATTAATTCATATAACTATAATTTTTGTTTCTTTTAGTTCAATTTTTGCACACTATGATTGGATTGGTATCCTGATTTTTCAAGTAGGAACCATTTCATTTTGTAGAAGAATATAAGCTCTTAGCAAGTGTAGATACAATGTCAATACCTCCTAAGTTTGTACATTCCCGTATTGATAAATAAAGTCGGATCATTGAATTTATATCCTTTAATTGGTTATCATACTAGAGAAATGGCAACTGCTAAGAACCCAAAGAGGTCATGATTATGTGCTTGTAGTAGTTGTCCATTCATCTAAACCGTCCCACTTCATATCCTATAAAAATACTAATGAATCAATTCAAGTGGCTATTCAAGTGGCTATCATATTTTTTGGGAAATAGTATAGTTACATTATATTCTAAAAATCATAACTAGTGTTAAGGACACCAAATTCTTATGCCACTTTTGGAGAACCCTGTGGAAAAATTTGGACAACAAGCTACAATGCAGTTCAACATACCACCCCAAATGGACAATTAAAAAAAGGTAGTGAATAGAAGTTTTGGAAATATATTAAAGTGTTGATAGGTGACAATCCTTAATGATTGGATTGGAAATAATGAAAGATGAATTTGCTTACTATTCCAACATAAATAGGTCTACGTGGAAGTCTTCCTTTCAAATTGTGTATGGTACCAATCCTAATGGAATATTGGAATTAAATGGTTTTTCGGTAAACCCATATATCATCTAAGAAAATACATATTTTGTAGAGAAAATTAATGAGATCCATTCATGTTAAGGAAAAATTGTAGTTAATGAATGAACAATATAAGAAAAATGTTGATTTACGTAGTAGAATAAAGATATTTCAACAGGGATAAAAGGTCATGATATAGTTGCGTAAGGAGAGGTACCATTGAAGTACCTACAACAAGTTGAAACCCAAGAAAATCAAACCCTGCAAAGTTCTGAAGAAAATTAATGGGAATGCTTATCTAATTGACCTACCTAAAGACTTAGACATTGGTCCTAGTATTTTCAACGTCATTGACCTTCATTCACACTTAGTTGAGACAATGAATGACCCGGAAAAATGATGAAAAAAATGAGAAGGAAGACACCAATATGACCAAACACTTGTCGAAGAAGAAAAGAGAGTAGTTTGAATGAGTTATAGATACCAAATTGGCATCTACATGGTCCAACTCATCTAAGATTTATTTCGTTAAGTGGGAAGGATTGCCAAATTCCTACAGTAGTTTGATCATGGAGACTGACTTTCTTTTAAGTATAGCCAAGAAACTACACCTAATGAATTTGTACCATGAAGATCAAAATTTCTAAAGGGAGGATGAGTATGAAGCATCTCACCTAACCAAATAGCTTCCATGTTTCCAGAAATTGTGTTTTCTTTCCATGATTTCATATTCTTTTCTTTTCAATAACATTAGGGATCTATTTAGTAGTTATTCATTGCTGGAACTTGGGGTAGAAAATAAAAGAGGGCAAATCATTATGAGAACCTATCGATGTAATCTAGGAGACTAGGAATTTGTGTATTTAGATTAATAAACTTGAGTTAGTTGTTTATATGTGTCATTTGATGAATGATTATACTATTTTCCATGTATTTACATTTTATAATGTTATTTGACTATGTTCTTAGTTTATAATTATCTTAGGGACTCACTTTTATTGCTCATTCTCATGGGTCCTTTATTGGTACTAAAACCCTATGTGTGGGGTATTTTTGTGGCAAATGAGAACCACAACAATGGAGTTACATCATATAGTCATACTTTATGTGTTCATGTTGACAACTCCAATGACTATGAGATGATACATTTTAGCATTTAAGCTTTTAGAAATGAACTATGTAAGCGTTTATGAAACTTCTTAACATTTCAAGTGGATACTCCACCCATCATTATGGGAAAATATTTTGAATTTTAAAAAAAAGCTAACCTTGATTAATAATAATAAAAATTGATAGAAACTAGCCATTGCTAATACTAAAAGTAATAAAAATAAAATATTCAAAAATTGTGGAGGGATCTAGTAGAAATTGAGTACATTTAATAAATCAAGGTAATATTAGTATTAATATAAATGAAATTGGTTACAATTAGTATTCAAGATAATATCGGTATTAATATTAAGATATAATTAATAAATTTAATTAAAATTAATATTAATATAAGTTAGTCAAATCTCATTAGCTCATTTCGTTAAGGAGTGAGTGTATCTTTAGAAAGACGATCTCACTTCAAACCCCTTAGGGGTGAGCTAGTTGGAAGGAAACACCCAAAAATCTAACCATGTTAAGGGTTGGTGTGACCCAAAAAAATATTAATATAAATTAAATAAAGAAAAAAGAAAGAAAAAAAGTATTCAGGATGATTTACTAAACATAGAATAAAATGAGCTAATAATCACCATAGGATAAAAATAAGATAGTTGGAAGAAGACACCCAAAAATACAACCATGTTAAGGGTTGGTATGGCCCCAAAAAAATATTAATATAAATTAAATAAATAAAAAAGAAAAAAAGTATTTAAGATGATTTACTAAATATAGAATAAAATGAGCTAATGATCATAGTAGGATAAAAATAAAAATAAAAAGCTATAAATAATAAGATAAAAAAAAGGAAAAAATAGGTTACAATAAAAAATAAAAATAAAAAGGAGAAGGAAGGTCAAAAGTTAAAACAATGAATGGTAAATAATGAGATAAAAAAGGAAGAAGGAAAAACTCCATGGTAAATCCAAACCAAGAGGGAAATAGAAAAAGGAAAAACAAGATAGAAGTAAGGAATTTCTAACCTGAACTGTCGCATTGTGGGATTTTATGATTGACTTAATTTTGAGTTATGTTAACGTTTAAAATCAGGGGATGAGGTGCTTAGATTTGGGAAATTCCGCAATAGATGGGATACTTTAACATTTTGAGAAGTTCTTTGAGGGTTTGTGGCGCCTGTGGGGCTTTTAGATCCTATTTAAAAAAGTTAATGAAAACGTTATTGCCAGATTTCTTATGTAGCCACATTTCCATATCCTTTCTGCAGTCCATTCTCTCTGCGTTTGCGCGAACACCAACCAACGTTTATTTGGGTGTGCTACTGGATCATTTTGGCTCATCAAGTTATAAGTGAGTCTTTTAATTCGGAGGGAAAAAAATTATAGTCTACTCTTTTCTCCCATCAGTTTGGGCGACGATGGCCGCACCTGTTTACTCTTGTGTAAACTGTGAGAAGGAAAATCCTCCTTCAGTTTGCGCAGCTTGTGTGAATCGCGAGCTACAGGAAAAGTATAAACTTTGCAATGCCTTGCAACAAAATCGCGATTCCTTATTTAAAAGGTTGGATGAGAGGCTCAAAGCGAACCTGAACCGTAGAGCAGTTGAACAGAGGCGAGAGACCCACGCTGAAAGGATTGCTCATCTAGAAAAGACACTTCGTCTCAAGAAGAAACAACTTCTTATAGAAAAATCTGAGCTTGAGAAGAAAACAGCTGAATATAATAGCAGAAAGAGTTTACAAGATGAAGCCTTTGCAGTATTAGAGACGAACAGAAAGAAACTGTTGAAATCGCAGTCAGATCTAACTTGCACCCAAATCCCGACTCTTAGAGGAATCCAGGCAGAGCTCTGGCAAAATCGATCTGTCATACTAAAACAACTTTGCAAGGTTTTCCCAGTTGGGCGACTACGTAAACCTAAACCTAATGAAGGGGAAAACAAAGATAAAGAGTCAAGTAGTGGGCATTACTATGACCAAATTTGCAATGTTACTTTGCCAAAAGGACTCGATCCGAGTTCTGTTACACCACTAGAACTTGCAGTATCGCTAGGGTATATGCTGCAGCTTTTGAATCTTGCAGCCCGTTACCTAAACGCCCCATTGCTCATTGATTTTGGGTTTGCAGGTTCAACTTCACGTGTATGGCAAAGAGCTTCATACTGGAATTCTCGGCCTGCAGCTTCTAAGTATAATCGTCTATTTTTTCCAGAGCATGTCAGTAAATCAAGAAGTTCAAGTAATCGTGATCTTGCATTGAAGGACCCGGTGTTCGTGGACGTGCACCAAGCTATATATCTGTTAAAGAAAGCCGTGGCATGTGTCACAGACTATTGTTGCAAATCACTTAGGCTTCCTGTACCTACTGAACTCTCCACTTTTGATACATTTGGAAAGCTATTGACATTTCTATCTTCAAAAGAGGACATTACTGCCACTATTATGTCTTCAAAGGATTTGAAAGGAAGTCAATTGAGAAATAGAAGTCAGGCGCAGCGAAATCCCATGACAAGAAATTTCCTTTATAGCAATGAAATAGAAGAACAGAAACGAGCAGAGGGATCTGGTGGAATTGCAGAACAGAAACGAGCACAAGGATCTGGTGGAATTGCAGAACAGAAACTAGCAGAAGGATCTGGTGGCTCGAATATTGTGGGAAACACGACGCTGCCACTACAGCCTTCAGAAGAAGATGTTAAACAATGGCTTGAGGTAACGATGGCTGAAGCTGAAAAGAAAATGGATCATCATCGATCGTTAAGATGAAGTTCGCTGGATGAAGTTATGCATTATATTTTAGTAATTGAAAACCTAATTTAGAAATTATTATCTTTTAATATATACATAGTAGTTAGCATCAATATTTTATATTTTTGTCCAGAAATGTATGATGTTATAAACTACTTATGCATCATATGTATCATATTTTCTCTATGCATCATATGTATGATATTCTCTTTTTAATGTTTTTTCTAATTTTGTATTTTATATAAATGTTAAGATAAGTGTGTTGAATTATTTATGGTTATTTAGCAACTATTATATTACTAAGATTAATATGTTTGAAATAGATCGAGAAGTATATATTTGATATATTGATAATGTTTTTTTACTAAAGAATATGACAATTGCTATAATATATCTAATAGTTAAGCTAATATAACAACCATTTAATTTATGGTTGTTAAACTCATAGTTAAAGTTAGCCTCATAGTTGTATCATTATTGGAGTTAAGCTAATAGTTGTATCTAATAGTTCATTTAAAAGTTAATATAAAGCTTGGACTAAGTTTTATGCACATTAACTCGACTCCAACTAACACATAAGCTGCAGATTAACTAAGCTATTGTTATTTTTGCATGGTTTCACTTCAATCAAGGTCAACTTCTCATACTAAGACATGAAGTTCATCTAAAGTTAATTTAATGGTTGTATCAGCAATGAAATACTCTAATAGTTATCCAATATAACGGTCATTAGAGTTGAAATTAAGCTAATAGTTCTAGAAGCATTAGAGTTAATCTAATATGTATCCAATGATTAAAGTTGTAGTTAAACTAATAATTGTAGAATCGTTGGAGTTAAGCTAATAATTGTATCTAATAGCTAATTTAAAAGTTAATATATTGGCAATTGCAATTCAAGTAAAAGTCATGATTGGAGTTGAAGTTAAGCTAATAGTTGTATCATCAATGGATTTAAGCTAATAATAGAATATGTGTATCTAATAATAGAATAATTCAAGCTGAACTTTGATTTTTCCAACAATCACTATATCAAATTGTTGATTATGACTTAGACTAACCTCCTTTAAACTACTAAATACTACAAGGAGTTTATTATGAATTTGGAGGAGTTGATTAGGAGTTCGGACTAGACTCCAATATAACTCTAATATTTAATAATTGTATAGTTAAAGATTAATTTTAATTTTCACAACTATCACTAATTGGGACAACGCCTATAGAATCAATCAAGAGAATACACTTGTCTTATTTTCGTTTAATCTTGGACGATGCCCATAGAATCAATACAGACAATACACCTTGCTCATTCTTGTCCATAAATGATAGTCCACCCCAAAATTCTAAAATATATACACCTATCGACGTAGTAATTCTTTTTTTAAATAATGTTAGTTTCAAAATATTGATTTCTTAACTTATCACAACTAAATTAATAGACACAATCCTCATTAATATAATTTTTAAACATTATATTTTATTTTATTTTAAGTTTTTATAAATATATTTTTTAATTATGTTAAATAGATAAATAAATAAGATGCTTGTCAATGTCTTTTTATTCCTATTCCTTTGCAACTCATCGTCTTTTTCTTCACAACTCAACCATGTTCTTTTAAGCTACTTAACCCCCACTTTAGAGTTTTAGTCATATATTTTATTGAAGCTTTTAGCCTATGTAGGGCTCATGTTGTTGCTATGTAATGCATCTTTATGGGATACTATTGCTATGTAATGCATATTTATGGGATATTATTTAGTTTTAGCTCTAACTCCCTTTTAACATTGGTATTTGTTTTTCTTTTAGTGGGGGTTTTGTTATATCAAATTTTCTCTCTTTTTTACTTATTAAAGTTTTTTCTTTTTTTCACTTATCAAAGTTTTGTACTTGGGCACATAACCAAGTCTCATTGTGGTGGTCTATTTTTTTATGTGTTTTTCAGAGATATTAGTGCACATATATTTGTTAACTACCAAGTTCATGAACCTCATTTTCACAAAGCGCATAAAAACAAATTATGAGGTAGAAGTCTCTCAATTTATGATATATTTAGATCATATCTTGTACAATATAATAATATCGGTATATACAATTAGTGTGATGTTATCTATATCTTATGTTAAGGCTAATTTATGATTCGATTTAAACTCATATTTGTACATATTCATCAAAATAGAGGTCTTTCAAAAGATTATTCAAAATAAGATTCGCATAAGAATGGATTCTTGGCCCCACTTATGCATGCACCATGAGAACATGACCATTAGATCACCTTTTCAAAATCAAAGTATTGATACTAAGATTGAATCAAAATAACATTCTAAATAAGTAAAAAAAATTGTTGTTTGGTTTCTCCTTCGTGTAGCTCAAAATTAAAAGATGAGTAATATAAAAAAAACTTATAAATTAATAATGATGGGAAATTTGTTAGTAAAATGTGCCCATTAAGGAAAATATAAAATAATAAGCCATGCATATGCCACATCATACTTAGATGTAAGCCGCTTTTATCTAAAATTATGAGGTGGAAGATAAAGATCATAATGAGAAGTTTTGAATATTGTGCAAATATATAGATAAAATATATTATATAATAAATAATGTCTTAATAATATTAATAATAATAATAATATATTCTTGCATGGGTGTGTGCCAAAAAGGTTGGAGCCATTAGTGATAAGTGATGAGCTTTTCACTATTCGGAAAGGTTCAATTTTTGTGAGGACTTTTCCTAGATCCATGATGTCATCTTGAAGTAGGAGTCGACTGTCTAGTTGTACCTAGAGAGAGTATAATATTAAATGATTTTGTGACTTTTGTATAATAAATGGATAAAAGGACACTCCCATCCCCTTCAATTTATATTATTTGATGTATTAGTACTTCACGCAAGTTTTATGCAACACACACCAGTAGTTGGGTTTTAGGGTTGTGGATAGAAACTCGTGTCAACCCTTCTCTTTACTTTGTTGGACACATATGCTTTGTAAGTCATCTTGTGAGAATATTGGTTTATCCCACATTCATGGGGAGTAGTAGTTGTTTGGATTAGACTTAGTATATAAGTATGTGTTGAGGCCAATGAAAGCATCCATGATTTTGTTGTATTGAGCTTGCTCAAAGTAGGTTTACAGCTCAAAGTGGCCTATGTTCAATAAATTCCTTATGTGTTTTCTTATTTTTGTTATATCATGCATTTTCATTATTTATTGGAGGAGGTTTTTCCCATCTCGTATGAGAGCACTTTCTTGGGCTTGCTGGGTGTATTGTTTGCCATTTTTTTTTTGCAGTGGCTTCATGGCACTATGATTATTGCAATAGTTATAATTGATGTAGGGTTTTTCTGGAAAATCTACAGTAGTCATTTTTAATTCGACGTTTCGATTCTGAATCAGGAACCATCATCAAGACAAGTAGTCCTGATGATGGCTCCTGATTCAGAATCGAAACATCGACTTAAAAATGACTACTACGGATTTTCCAGAAAAACCCTACATCAACCTAACTCACCGCAGAAACTTACAAACTAAAATAGTTATTATTCTTTGCATCTATATTGTTCATTTTAATTGCAAGTATGTATCAAGGAATAAGCCCTATATTCTTAACTATGGGAAGTACGTGGTCATATCCCTAAAACTCATTGTGAGGAGTACCATAGGAACCTCTAAGAAGTTGTCCATTGAGAGGACTTGCTAATGAAAAGGGAAACGAACCCTACCTGATTGACTAATTCCCACTCATGAGGTTAACCAAGAGTTGTCGTTTGTGGCAAAGAGGCCCTATTAGTTTTACCTAAGCTTTGGAGTGACAGGTATTACCCCAATACACAAGTCGTGAGACAACATTGGTTGTCGAGTGAATACCCTAAATCCTTAGGAATCCAAGCATACCTGGGGTCCATATCTATTTCCAGTTGATAAATAACAGATTACGTCTATCTAGAGCCATCACAAATCAATTCTACCCATAAAAGAGTATAAATTTATTTTTTTTCGCCATATCTTATTTTATTTAACTCTATTTCCCTTTAAAATTCATTGGAACCCCTGCAATTCCATTATGCATATTTCCTTCCTTGGGGACCTTATCCCCAATTCCACTTTTTGAAGCCTTAAATACCACATTTGTCTATTTTTATGGTTTTCCATAACTTTTTCAATGCTCACCCAATTGCCTTCAAAATTTGTCACAATGTTCATTTACTATTTCTTCTCCCTTGTCCCTCTTTGATAAATTTTATCATTCTTTTACCCCTCTTCTGAAATCCCCATTTTATACTGCCTTGTCTTTGAGAAAGTGTCCAAAACCTAGTCAAATCCCAACTACCCATAAGAGTTTTTTCCAACTCCCAATTTTCATTTTCTAATTTTTTTTGTTTGTTTTTCTAACCATTCCCAAAAAAATAAAAAATAAAACACTCTTGGTGATGGTTTTCATCGGCATAGAAGAAAACAAACAAATGGAAGACGAAGTTGTTGCCCTCAAGACCAAAATCCAAGATCTGGATGAACAAATTCTCGACCTCCATCTTCAGCATTTAGCCATGAAAAATAGACGACAACCAAAGTCTTTTACACACATTGGGTTCTATTCTTCTACCATTTTTTGTGGGATGAAGCTTGATTTTCCTCGCTTTAATGGTGATGAACTGTAAAACCCCCAAAATTTCCTAAAAATTTAAAAATTTTCTTGCGACAATTAATATTTAATAACGTCGCTGAAGAGAGTAACTTAGCAGTAAACATTCTAAAAGATATAATATAGACTCTAAAACAAATTCTTTTACTAATTTCTATAACTAACTTCTTTACTATCTGCCTTAAAAAATAAGGAAGGAAAGAATTGATTTAAAATGTAAAAAGATCTGAAGTAGTAAGAACTAAAAACAACTGTTTATTTTACTTGTGAGTGCAAAGTACTAAGGTTTGTCTCTTGCTGAAATGAAGGTACTTCTGGTCATGCCGGGGCTTACTTAGCTTATTGAAGCTAATGCAGTGTAATGATGGTTCTTGTTACAGGTCTTCGTACAGGTCATCATTATGTTTCCAGCTTCATTCAAGATTAGTTATTTCGACTGCAACAGTAATAAAAATGCTAGAGTACTTTATTTAAATAAAATATTTGTGTAATATAGGTACTGCAAAACCTGTTCCTTCCTATACTTGAGTTCATTATTTTTAAGCAGTCAATATTATTATCCTAAATCTAGGCTTAATGTCATACTAGATTTACCTAGTTTCAATTTATGGCTTAATTAATTTTAAAATACAAGAAGTTTATATAATGCTTATATCTATACTATAAATATCTTATTTCTAACTATTGTATTAACCCTATCTTGGGTACCATATAAAAATTTATGGCATAATTAAATAGGGGTCATAAAAATCGATTTTTAATATATGACAAAGTATTAACGATGGCTTTTTCACAAAAGCAGGCTTTAATATACCACAATAATGGACTATAGAGATCTCATGTCAAACCCATAAGATTTATGTGTTGGTGGAATCCACATGGTGATTTCAAAGGATAGGATTTTGTGTGGGTAAACCCTAACTACAAGTCAACCCAAACCTAAAAGTCTTGCTTGTTTGTCCATAATTCTTGTTGCTTGAGTGTAGAGCCGACAGGCTCGCAGTCGCATGGACCTGTGTGGCCATAGTTGAGGCTGAGAATGAAGAAAAAACCATTTTTCAGTTTGAGTTATACTCGTTTACTCTTGCAGAGTGGCTACTAAGACAGCTCTCGTCGTGGTCTTCCAGCTCTTGTCCGTGGTTTTCCTAGTTCGGGTTATCAACCAAAGAAAAACTTTGCTTCTGTTTGTGGCATTTTCTGTAGCAATTTCAATACTGCTTCCTTTCTTCGTGTTGTGGTCATAAAATGGGGATTTTCTTGAATGGTGGCTCGACACTACTGTTCCTTCACCAAGACTGAGTGGGTTGAAAGAAAACCATACTGCAGCTGCGACTCGAAGGTAACTTCCGTTAGTTATGCAAATTTTAAATCTGTTTACAATGAGAACATTTATATTATTTTTTTAAAAGATCTTAATGCAAAATAGTGTTTTGTGTAGGCTTGGATGCGACCAAGACTTGGTAAACCTCAGCCTTACCACCTACGGTTTCTCCTTTGGCGAAGAGTGGGGTTCTATTAACGAACATGGCCGTGACTTGTTTTGTTTTAAAGTATAACTTTTATAAGCTGTAAGGTCGTAACTCCATTATGATATGTTGTGTTTATAAAATCTTTCGTTTTCTTTGTAGACTTGTAACTAAGGAAACAAATTGTAAGCCGTATGGTTCAACCACTTCGGTTGTTAAAGACTATTAATGGATAGAACCATTTTGGGTTTAAACTAGTTTTGTTTTTAATATATTTTACAGTCTTCAGTATTAAGGTTTTGATTCTGAGATGTTTGTGTTTGGTCTACTTAGTAATTTAATATAACAAGATTTTAGGGTTTTTATTATAAATGATTGTTTTGAGAAATAAAATAGATAAAAAGGAGAAGGTCTTCTTGGTCGAGAGGTTTGACATTGAGACCTGTAAAAAAAATAACTGTATAAAAATATTTAGAGGAATTTTTATTGTATTTCTTTTTACTCTGTTTAAAGTTAATAGATTTTACCCTCTTGTGTAAAATTGGATATATATATAAGATTTGTAAGCAATGAGGGTTTGAAGGAATAATATACTTTGAATTTTTTTTTTAAATAGGAAAAGAAAAACTTGGTTTTTGAGAGGTTTCTTATTTAGGGTTTAACCCAAACTAAATTTTAGTACCTTCATTTTTTTTTGTATTTATGCTCTGCATTGTGTGATGTGTTTACTTATTAATTATTTTATATTTGATGTTTTATATTACAATATTACTGCAACTACGTATTTGTTATTATAAAACCTAGATTATTACTACAATTTCATTATATTGCTTACATAATCTAAAGTTGCTCTATTTGCATTAAAATCTCGTTTTGTATTAGTTAATAATTATATGTATATAATTTAGGTTAAGACTTAGAAATGGTTATTTTTATTGTGTTAAAAGGAACATAGTTACACAAACTATGTACTAGTTTTTAGGAAACAAACTTTAAGGTACATTATAGTTATAATTTAAGCAGATGTATTAACTAACTTAATATTCTAGAGATGGAGAAATTTTCTATTAAAAATTCTAAAAATAGATTAACAGTCACAAATAAATGATCAGATTCACTTATATCTTAACTTGATTTACTCATTACTCCTAAATTTTACCTACTGTACTAGAGTACTACCTCAACAGAGGTGTGGAAAAATACAATAAGGACAATTTTCTTTTATTTCACTAACAAAATATTAAAAACCTTAACTCATTCATTCGAATAGATTTTCAACAAGAATTTTTTCATTTTGAGCAGTAAGAGATTTAACCATCTAGCTAAGAATACATCATACATATGCATGAAGTCCTAAATTCATACATCCCTGTTCCTATGCTTGCATAGAGAGAAATTAAAATAACAATTAGAACCTGATAATATAGCCAAGGAGACAACAACTTAAGGAGCCCGTTCCACCCAACCAACTCCTGGAGACAGCTAAGCTGCAAATCTTAGGACCCCAGAGCCTGTCTACTGGTCCACCTGGTTGAAAGCACTAGGTTAGAGAATAGGTTAAGAAACCCTACAACTCCATAGAGTAATCGTCAATAATACTTCCTCATGTATCAGTGAGAACTCAGCCAAAACACTTGCACTAGTTCAATAAATCAATATTTTTCGACTCAAAAAGTCTTGCATGTCCCCTCCGTCGAATGTCTTGTGCACAAAATTTCACTCAGAAATTTCACAAGTAAAAATTGAACAGCCTTAGCTTAATTCGATGGGTATTTTTATTAGCAAGCCTAGGTATTTTGGGTCAGTTTTTCACTTAATGAGCCACCTGCTCTTGTTCCACTTTCTTGGGGAACATGACCACAAAAATAGGGAAGTTGCCTCCTGCAATAGCTAGAAATAGTTTAAGGATACTTCCAAGTGTCAATCTACTCTCAACCCAACCTATTCCACTAAGTGGCCAGTAGACACTCATTTCACAGCCTTCTTAAGTTGTTGTCTTATCTTTTATTTATTAATTAATAAAATATTAAGCAATTACATGCAATTATCCTTGACCCCACTTGGTCAATAATTACAAAATTTATAATAAAATTAAAGCATAATTTCTTCTCAAACATAAAATGTTTTTGCAATTTTGGGGTATGTGACATGAACTTACTGGATGGATATACAAGGCATAATAATATTTTAGTCTGCATAACACTTTTGATATCAACAAAATCTCACTTGCACCCTTAATTATGAACATGAATCCCTTCAATGGTTCCATTGGTACATCAAGGCTCATGAAGTTCTAGCAAGGGGTTCACAGCTAAAAAGTGTGGGAATCGACAAAGACAAAGGCGATCACGGTACAAAAAAAGGAAGGAAAAGACAAACGTGACGGAAGAGGATATCGACAAGTTTGGTAATTTTGGCCTAGTTAGTTAGGAAGTTGGTTATGTGGACCATTTTTGTAATGGCTTAGCAAGCCTATAAATAGAATTATAATTGTAAAAATATATATATACAAATTAGGAGATAATTATTAGATCTAAACATGGAGGATGTTTTTATGATCAATTCTATTGTAAGTGACTTGGCCTGTCGAAGAGTGTATTTTTTATTTGAGGCTAATCAACTAAGGAATGTTTGTCTTTTGTGATGTGTTTCAGAAATAATACAAAGATGATGTTGATGATGCAATTTTGTTTTGTGTCTGTGACTCTTGTGATATAATCTATGAATGGGTACTCACGAATCTGAATGATGTGAAGCCTTGTAGCGTTCATTAGGTTAATACATGTTGATGTGTTTGTTCATATAATCCTGAAATAATCTGAACTATGTTGTTGCAATGTCCTCGTCGCTTCAGAATCTGAATTAGAATGACTGTGAATGTTGATAATAAGTAGAGCTCATTAATACTAAGTAGATAAGATGAACTATATGTTTAAACCCTGGATCTATGTATGGTGTTGTGGTAGATAATGCGATAGTCCTCTTCAATCTGCGGAAACATGGTTCCTGTATCCCTCCCTTAGACATATCGGGTGAGATTTCATCTTCTTCGTAGGTGTTACTGGATAGGGTTAAACATGTCTGGGTCAATATTTAGGGAGTTTGCAGTGATGAGTATCAACCTGTCTACGCATTGAACCTTTGTTGACCAGGTGCGTGTCAACAAATGGTTCTATTTTTGGGACCATAGTGCCAAGAAGAAGAGGACATGTTGTGGTATCATACAAAACTAGAGATCCAGGAATTGTTTGATCATAAGGCCCGAGAATTCATGGAAGAAGAAAATCAAAATCATAGACTATCGACAAAAGATTGGTTGGGGAGATATATCTATTCTGATATCCATGAGATATTCTTCATTGAATTTCCAATAGTACTATATGATTGGTTGGCACAACTTACTTTCTAGAAGATGAACTTCTAAGGGGGTGAACCTGACCAGTGGACCCTAAAACTGATTTAGCAATTGCGAAGGCTAAATAACAAAGCCTCAAGAGTCACTGATGTGTGGATAGATATCATCTTGGAAGGTGATGTTACAAAATATGTTGTTGATACATCCAAATCCTACAATGACAAAGAAACATAATTATTCAAGGGATCAAGGGGAATATTTTTATTATCACTATAGTTGTGGATTAAGATGCTTATTTGTGAAAAAAGGAATACTAAGGATGAATTTTGACAAGTAAGACCTAATGTGTAGAGGCTAGGGATTCTGTGGAGATGAGGGATTGGGTGGAATGATACAGGGTATATGGATGGAAGTGACGATGATACTATGAGGGGAGTTGCAAAAGAATGTGTTCTCCTGCAAAGTGGGGTGAGGTTCTGTCAAGAGAAAAGGCAAAGAACTAAGGAGAGTCCTAGTGCGACCGGAAGAGAAAACTATGAGAAGGGACTACAAGGGACTAAGCGAACCTATAGTGATGATGGAGACAACTAGTTTACACCCCAATCTGAGGAACAACCAATCCCAACCTAAAACATACCTACACCTCTGTGCACCGCATCGAAATCATAAGGAAGAAATGCAAGCTCATTGCAGGGTCTCCTTGTGTGTCAGTACAATAGTAATAGTAGTGGATCAGTGAGTACTAGAAGAAGAATCAAAATGGCAGGAAACGACAGGAAACTCCACCTGTTCCATGGTAACGGGACTGAAGATATCAAAAAATATTGGTTTTTATGTGAAGAAGTATGGATGGTAATGCAAGTGCAAGATGAAAACATCAGGAAATGACAACTAGTGATGACCTTTTGAGGTCAGACATTGGATTGGTACATTAATTTTGTACAAGTGCCGATAGGAAATCCCTAGAAAACCTCAGCACAGATCAGGATGAGACTGATCGAAGAGTTTAAGAAGATGAAATATGAATCGCAATACATTATGAAACTAAAGGAGATAAAACAATACCCTAATGAATTTGTATGGCACATTGTTCAACGATTCAAGACACTGATGGCTAAGGTAAGTTTCAAAATGAGCTATATGCAACATAAGGAATCATTTATCGCAGCTTGGGTACCACACATCTATATGTCGCTGATGCAACAGAATATTGCATCCCAGATGAAAGAGATGGAAATCACAATGAATCTAGAAGCATCATTGGTTGGAGAAACATGGATTTGTATGAACGAGATCCAATCACAGTTGGTGAACCTCACTGTTTAGCTGTAAGATATTAACAAGGGGAAAGAAGTTTGCGAAGAGGTCTGGTGCACTCAATGTCATTCTGAAGGACATCATAAGGATCATTGTCCAGAATTTCATGAATATTTACAGGATGGATCCCCTAATCCATTAAATCAAGGAGGACTATCATGGTGTCAGATTAGTCAAACAAAAGGACATTGGTCTAAGGAGTGCGTATACCTTTAAAAGGTTATGTTTAAATCAACAAACTTGTTCTATAATTTTTTTTTATCAGTCGACCATGAAGAAAAGGACTACAAAGCATATGACTTGCTCCAAGAACAAACCATGGATACATATTTTATGAAAGGAGAGGAGCAACGACCAACATAAAGGAAGCATCCACAAACAAAGTATAACCAGCTACAACTATAGGATGCTCAGTCATAGTTCAACTAACCACAACCGCAATAGTGAAGGCACAACATAATCAATAGTGGTCGTAGAAACCGTTTAACCAACCACAATATAACCAACAACTGTATCAGCAGCGAGGATTTCAAGGAGGATTCCACGGAGGTTGAAATGGAGGCTTTGGTCATGAAAGAGTTATAGGACAAGGTCACAGACCAGTTACTTGTTATAATTATGGAGTGTTGGGAAATTATCATAGGGAATGCTCAAAATTGTAGCCTCAATGTAATTATTGCAGTGTCGCAGACCATACTATCAATGAGTTCCTGCAATTGATTGTGAAGTGACAAGTGAAGAATGCAGACCACTGACACCACAAAACCAGAACCAGAACGTAGCTCAGAACCCAAAATTTGGGACCGAATGTAGGGAAGATATCAGCTGAATCTAGGACTCAAATAGCAAATGTCAGATTTGTAACCAAAGGAGGAGCAACGACAAGAGTTGATGGACCACTTCTAAATATTCAACCGGTAGCTTGAAAGATGATATAATTTGATGTAAATTCTAAGAAAGAGACCTTATTCGATGCATGAAACATGGTAAAAAGGAGTCTCAGTAAGTTACCTATCTATGAAATTCCACCAGTATTTGACTCAACAAAGTTACCAGTATCATTGTGAAAGGTTAGTACATTGTAAAGTTTCTTAGAAAGCTTCCTGATGTTAGCAAAAGATCTAGATGCATTAGCAGAAATAGAAAGCTTGTTATATCAATAGGAAGGAAGACAATGGGATCATCCAGTAATTTCATTGCAAAATAATAAAATGAGACGAGAAATGAGAATGAATGTTCAGATCAAAGAGTATGATGTAGATTTTGTCATATTGGATCTAGGAGTGGATTTCAATATCCTAACAAAGAAAACATGGGAAAGGATGGGAAAACCATAGCTCGTTTGGTATTTGGTACAACTGCAACTAATAAATCAAGCCAAATTATCTCCCATTGGTAGAGTACATCGCCTACCTATCGTAGTGGAAGGATTGAAGAAATACACGGAATTCGACGTCATTGAGATAGTTGATAAGACTTGATCACACCATGCATTGTTGGGAATTGGTTGGGAAAACGAGAACCTAGAAGTTATTGATTTCAAGAAATGGGTCATGGCATTTGAAAATCATGATATGATGGTCATCGCCCCATTGGATCCCCTCGATGTACACAAATTTGTCGAACCAATAAAAGATGAAGCAACAAGAGGATGGGATAATTCCTATAGTATCTCTTACGGCTACATCAATCACATTATGGATGGGGAGGTGGGATGGCAGAGTACTAGTTTAGTGACCATGTACTCTGACAATGCGTTACAGAACTAGCGGAACTGACTTCAAGGTGAGTGCACAAAGTTGAGGGTCTCTTTTGTCGCGTTAGATGCAATACAAAACTGAAAAAACAGACATCCATAAACTTGCATGGATATTTTGAGACACTTACACAATGAATCTTGCGATGAGTAATAAACAATAAATGTAGGAAATTGAATGACCTTTCCAAATATATAATTTTTTTCTATTCAAAATGTTGTTAACTATCTAAAGTTAGATCTTTTTTAACGGAAACTTTTTATTTTTAGGACAAATTATAAGGTATATGTTTTTGTGAGTGCAGCATCTGAGTGTCTAAATGATGGAATAAAATTACGAAAACTGGTATACATATAGAGAACATATTGTACTAGTGAACGACTATTTTTCCAATAATAAAAATAATTTTTTAATTTTTTTTTAATTATGTAAGGGATCAAACCTCGAAAACGGTACGTCAATTGTGGGTGCAGCGTTTGAACTTCTTAATGCAATTATTTGGAAATGGTTTTTTTATGCCATGTAGAGGTTGGTGTTCTTTAGTGCACCATACAATTTTTTTTTAAATGGTTGAGAAACGAAAGAGATATGGACAAAACACTAACATTGTGTTTTTTGAGTTGAGGAGTGATGACAAAAGATAAATAAGAAAAAAATAGAAAAAATTATGTATTCTTGTTAAATTTTACATATTTAGAATCTGCAAAAAAAACCATATCTGTTTCTAAAATCTCATAAAAAAATGGAGGTGTGCAACATAATCAGATGAACCGCTAAACGTGAGCATATTGAAAATTTGGATACAATGCTGAATTAGCCATGGTTTATCATACTCCAAGGCATAGGCATGTTGAATCCGAAGCAAAGTACGGAGTAGACACATAGGCATAAGAATTCCATGAAAGCATGGGTGGAGGCTTGGCCTTATCATTTGGAGGGAATATATTTTTGAATTTAAACAAAACGGGAGTGCGTTTTAGTGAAGAAAAATGGAAGCATGTTTTAGATAAGCAAAACAGGAGCGCGTTTTAGCTAATCAAAATTAGAGCATGTTTTAGTTAAGAAAATTGGGACCACGTTTTTAAATACTACAATGAGTGCTTATTTTCTCAATTATACCAATACTTTTATTATTTTATGTCCCCCCTGACTCCCCTCTTCCCCCTAACTCATACTAATCCCCCCTCCTCTCTCTTCCTAACACCCCATTGCCCCAAACATCCCTTCCCCCCCT
>LPNX010865532.1:6544-46927 GCA_001517045.1 Pseudotsuga menziesii
TTAATGCCTCCTGCATCATAGAGATGTCCCAGTTTGTATATCGAGTCTATGTTGCCTTCATTCAGTCACCATACGCCGTTATGCTCTTGTTCGAAGGAAGTTGAAACCTGAGTCAGCCATTCCTCAGTTATCTTGATTTTGCATGTCGACCATTCCTGGTACAGTTACTGGTTCGTGCACCTTATGATCGAGTTCTTCCATATTATACAGCCTTGCTGAGTACCTCATGTTGGATGATGGGGGATGCCCTAATGCCCTCCTTCCAGTGTATTTCATCCCATCGACTTCAGATCATTTATTCTGGGATTAGAGTCTAGAGTCATTTTGAGTGCCTTGAGACTTGCAGTCATCAGTGGCAGGTTCTCTCGCCATCAACAGTTTTGGGAATACATCAATGTCCCCTGATCGATGGATTCTCTCAAATGTTCGACCTCAACACATTTATTCACACTTGTTAGTTTGCACTCTAGTACCTTGATTCCCATTTTCATTATTGGTGGGTGATCTCGCATCTGTTAACTGTATACATCAATGACCGGTAATCAGATGATGGACTACTATGTTCGACCTTGACACCTCTAATCGCATAGTAGGACATGTACTCGTAGCGGTTTGTGTAGAAGACCTTCCAGATTGGTGGCATCCACTATATGCTACCTCCTTGATCGTGCCAATGTTCATGAGATTTCAGCTCTCGTGACTTGTTCCAGTATATGTCAGACATTTCCAGCCACTATGGAGATCTTGATCTGTTATATATCTTTAGCCTTTGTGGAGATCATGGTACTTTGTATATCTTCATCATGGAGATTCTTATCTATGTATATTGTACGTGGCGATGACCACATCTATGTGTTATCATGTTTCATGCCTATTCATGGCCATTGTACTCTTATGTATCCGGGACTGCTATATGTACTTGCAGTTATATGCAGAGTTGTATTATGGTATTATGCTGATTGGGTGGCTGGTCTTCCATTTGGGTACCTTCATCACTTCACTTCTGGGATGGATTTCTAATGTATTTCGGCCATCGTATAACCCCTCTGATCTCATACATTAGGGGGCATCTGTTATAGCGGATTTCACCACACTAGGTGAATCACACATTGTATGGCCTTCCCCTGTCCCACTGCAGACTCATTAGGCCCTATGGACCAATTTTTGTCTTTTGATGTATCATTGACCATCCCTAAAAACATTAGAAAAATGATATACGCGGCCTTTTCCCCGATAACCGCGTACATACATGGATATTCCCTCTATAGTCGCGTACATCGGGATGTGTGCATAATCCAAAATCATTTGGAGCGTTCCTTGACTTGGATCCGACTCATATGACTCCTGGCCTTCCATATGCCTTGAGATCGCATGGATTCGACCTTTCAGTATCCATTTGAAAAGCTATATAAGGAACCCATTGAGACATTGAAAGCATAAGAGAGAATTGAGAGTATCGAAACTATAGTCCATTGTTGCCAGAACTTATGCTTGAGTCTGCATCCCTTTGTCCCTTGGAGCATTGTTGTGTTCTTCCCAAGCTTGCCTTTTGCTAGTAAGCTTGCTATCGAAGTGATGGAGGATTGAGGTGGTGGAGGCCCAAGTGGGGGATTCAGTTTCTCTGGTTTGCAGACGTGCCTTCAGAGGTTGTCACTTGTAATCTTTGATTCATATTAATAGAAATATCTTTTCCTGTCCAGTAATGTGTATTTGAATGAATATTGTATCCATTGGAATATGTCAAATGCTTATACATTATTGATTATATATGCTAGAATAGATCTAACACCATGAAATATAGTATGCTTGTATTGTTTACTTGTTGTTGAGGACGTGCTATAACAATTCAAGCTGAAGATTGGAAAGCTCAATGGGGATCTACTTCAACCGTCCGGAATAAGGTATGAGGTTCGATCCTTTAGTGTTAGATGTTTTTATTTCTATTGCATATTGGGAAAGATTGATTTCTGGAGTCTAGCTGTCTGTTGTGGTACCCCAAGCCATAGGAATTTCTCTCCGTAACATAAGTCTTGCTAGAAAAGAATAACTTAGATTTATTTTCAGATTCTCAAAAGCTGAAAATATTTTTTGTTAAAATGGAGACATGGACTCCTCTTCAAAGTCATGGCTCTATCTCCAGTTGAACAAAATTACAAAAGCTCATTGGACATCAATATGAGATCCATGTATTTCCTCTTGTATATTAATACAAAACCTTTTTATTCACGAAAAAGGCTTCTAGAATGCAATCAATTCAATAGCTAGTAGAATACAATGTGGCCAGCACAAAGGAATGATATCAGCAATTGTAAGATAACAGACTCAGGTAGCAACAGAAATGTCTATAAACGTTTATTAAAGAACACCAAAATCTCGTCCCTTCCTCTGTTAGAGTCTTTCCTAAGGTCAAGGCTACCTCAGCAGTCCTTTATAGTAGGGTTGGCTCTACTGCCTATAGTCAATCTAATCATGGCTCTCTCTCAACTATTCCTTTAGTGACCATGGTTTTGGAGACACATCAATGTTCTTCCCAGGTTGACTTGCAGATACAAATAAATTTAGAGATCTTAGATGCCACTCTTCACTTGTCCTACAAGGAAGGCATCAAGAATGGGGAGCAAACATCTTGCCTATCAGTTGAGAAGATGCTTACCTCTAGTGGAATATTTACAATGAAGCACCACTTACCAGAAAAGGAAAAGAATAAAACTGTATTAAACACAATTCAACCAGATGAGGATAAGTTATGAGGATAAGCTAGGAATCAAACCCTCAGGCCTGGGCATTTTCTTTAACATAAAAAAAATCATGTTGAGAGTATATCTAGAATGATATTTGCCAGCTGTGATAGCTCCCCTGTATGGCCAAAATGAACATTATGGCGCAGAATTCTGCTAAAACTTATGAATTATTCAATTTCAAGCAACTTGTCTCTGCCCAATTCAAGACTCCATGGAAAAGCACCAGCTTCCTTAACATCAATATCTTATAGAGTGATCCAGCCAAGTACAAAACAATATCTTTCAAGTATAAGCTCATACACTTGGGAAGCTTCCCTATTCTGCCACACTTCCAAAATGCGACAAACAACAGAATAGAGATCAGACCAATTTAAACCCAGATCTTGAAGAACTTTGTGTTCTACAATACCCCAGTTATGAACTTCACTAATGTCAATCAGTTGCTGAAAGAGATCAGCCATTCCATGCTCTTCTGTGACTCCCTTAGCCATTCCATTCCAACTGACTCTGCTGTATGACAACCAGAATCTCAGTGTCTTGGAAACATCAAACAAATGTTTCCTTTCTATGTGGTTCTCAAGGATTCATCATAATCATATTTCAAGAGTGTCCAATTCGATACCTTGAGTATGTTTTGAAATTTAATCCGGCCTGTTGTCAACTTGGCACCTTCCTATGTTGCAAAGGAAACCTTATCGACCCTGATTGCTGGTACAGATTATGATTTAAACTTTTTGCAAATTATGAAAGGATCATTTTTTGTGTCATTTGCTTCCTATATTTATTTTACATCCATATAATTAACATCCCAAACAAATGACGAATCATTTTCCAATTTTAAATTTATAGTCTTCAATGTCACAATCTCATAAAACAATATGTATCCTATCCCCCATTTAGCATATTTACTTCTAGCGTGAGTTCAAAGTTCAAACTAAATTTCAGGTATCTTGAGGATAACACATGCTCTTAAAATGTGATAAAACTAATCAATTTTTGAATGAAATATGAGTTATGAGGTGTTGATGGGCGTAGATGACTATGCACACAACGGGGGAGACAACCCAGACCGGGATCCTTAAAGCAGGCTCCAAGCTGTTTGGGATGGTTGTTCCCGATAGGTTTAAAGGCTCTGTTAGCCTAAAGGTTTTAACTGTATAAAAATCTAATAGATAGGTCTAACACTACTGGTTATTTATCAGTTACGTATCTATGCCTTTACAAATTAATAAATGTTATTAATTACAATGTTAATAAACTAAGTTAAATTAGTTTATTAATATAGAAAATTAAATAACTATTTACAAGCTTGATTACTAACAAAAATACATTATATACATTTGTACATAATCAATAATGAAAAGAATAACCAGTATATGACATGAATATAAACATCTGTTTTCAATAGATTTTTTAACAATATAATAAACAGAAAAACAAATTATCCTAATCTACGTACTATCCTGATCAGGAGCAAATGCGAAAATTAAACTGAAATCAGATCTGCTAACAGGAATATAAGTAATCTTGAAAATATTCAAAATAAATTTAGAAATCACCAAGATCATGCAATAGATGTGTAAACCACGTACGTAACGATGTCAGTCACCAATTTACAACATGGCATCCATTAACAGACCGATATCAGCATAAGTCAATAGCCAAAACATAATACATTTGCAAAATTTCATAAAAGAGATTATGACAAACATGCATAATATGGAAAAACAGTAACAAGACTAAGGATAGCGTACACATGTGCTAAGAATAAAACTGTAAACATATATATAATTTATCACCAGTTTAAACATTGTATCTGCTGACAGGAAGCTGTCTCCAGTTACAAAAGATCAAACCGCAGTCTTGTTATCTCTGTTCCCCAAACTATCGACCCCCTATCCCACCTGCTATCTCTCTTTAAATACATGTAATATTCAAAAATAAACAGTCCTAAAAACTAGAGATAGCCAAGATCAAACCATCTAACCAATTTCCCATAAAAATGACAAGTAAGACATGTCATTTTTCCATATACGTAAAAACGCCAAGAAATGGTAAGATTCGATCCATAAAAATCGAAAATCTCAACAACGAAACAACACTTGGAAAGTCTGATAGTCGTTTTGTTTCCGATCATGTGGGGAATCATCCAAAAATAGCCAGTCATCAAAACCCCCAGCAAGAACAGCAACCATATCGCCTGCAATGCAACACACGAAAATAAATTAAATAACACACATACAAAAATCGAAATGACAAATGCTATAAACAAAAATAAAACAAATCAGTACCTGTACAGAGATAACCTGATCGTTGATCCATCAAAACTTAAAAATATGAAACTGATAGAAAATACACCCAAAGACATCACAAATTTACAGGCGCATTCAAGAGTTGGATGTTCACACCACTCGACTGACTTGGCAACTGACCCTTAAACTGCATAAGCGCAACCTGAGCATTAAGCTCCCAAAGCTTTTCCTCATTCTTATCATTCTCACTTTGTAATTTAAGAACCCTTCTAATCAGTTTGTTCTTATGGTTTTTCAGATGTACGAGATGCTTGTCACTCACGTCCACTTTCTCCTTTAACTTCAGATTATCAGCCTCCATCAAATCGCGATTGGCTACTACTTCGTTTACCCTTTCCTCCATCCTGCGTATCTTGTCTAAAAGACAGTCAATGAACAGAGGATGCATCATATCCCCCACGTAATGAAAATAGGGTGGGCTTGTACCCACAGGATTTTCTTTTGCTGGACAATCAATAACAGGATCCTCCCGAACGCCTTTATCAAACACAAGAATATCTTTACCAATGATCACAGGAGAACTCTCATCAACAAGGTTCATAATGAACTTAGGCTGAACAATATTAACATTAACAGGCAGAGGGAGATTCACTTCTTCATCATCTAAGACCATAGTCTCAACCTGAACATTGTCAGTCACGGGGGTTTTAATAGTATTACCTTTTTCCATACTCCTGGTAAATCTGCCTACCAATTTGGCTTTCAGTCTGTCTCATCCATGATTGCAAATTTTATCAACATTATTTCGCGGCGTAATCGGTGACAGAGATGAAAATTCCCTCACGTGTTTAGAACCCAGGGGAGGATCAACGCTTCTCACTGGAGTAGACACTGGATCATGGCAAGGTTCAGGAATCATACGGCCAGGGTTAGATAGGGGTTTACGTAAAGAAGGAACCGAAACAGGACTCGGTTCCTTATGCTTATTGCATTCCTTAGGGTTGTCAAACTGGCAATGGCAAAACGAGGAAAAGCCATTGGACTCGATGAACTCATCCCAGGACCGATTTGACTTTTGAAGCTCCTTATCGATTAACATGCGGACTAAGCCATGGTGAAAGAGACTATGACTAACATTCTTAGGACCCTTTTTAATGGAAGCAGACATCTTAAACAGACTTTGCAACAAATAATATGGTAAGTTTAGCGGGAAACCTATAAATGTAGACATGAGCCTGAGATGATAGACGTACGCTGAAGACAAGCGGCCTTCACAAGTCAGGTATCTGTGGATCAAGTCGAGAACAGGGCGCCACTCCTTTCTGAAATATTTGCGAGCTACTCCACTACGGAACGAAACTTCTTGACCAGGGTTCTTGAGGAGCTGCCGCCACTCAGTAATATCCATCTTCTTATATTTAAACCATCTCTCACCGGTCAGTGACAGACCAGTGGCAACCGCCACTAATCGCTCGTCTACCTGAAAACGGAGGTCACCCACTTCAACCTGAAAATCAACCAGGGAGAGAGCGAAAACCCTTGTGACTTTGGGGTTCGAATCCAGCAATGTCATTTCGTAGGGCTCAACCCTCACTACTAGCGCCATTACTGACTGCGTCAAGGAACGTAACCACACACAAAACAAATACCACAGCTTGGCACAAGACAACAAATTAGAGAACGAGCACTCTGGGTAAAGACTGAGCAAGAACAGGTAATGAAATTTTAGCTTGTGATAAGTAGAATAAGCCATGCATAAATGCAGACTATACCCCTACAAGTTTGGCATAAACGAAAGCATTATCGCTCAGAGAGGTAATCGATTAATGAGGAACGATGGTCAAAGATTCCAGATAACTCATGTTATCATTATTTAACTGGAATTAATGATATGAGGCCCTTCACTGTACACAGAACAAGTGTTCCATTGACAGGCAGCCACGATGGAGGACAAGTAATAAGACTTAAATGTGATGGACAGGGTTCAGTACCAGTGTCATGATAGCATATCGATTTTACAACAGGTGGATCAGAATGGAGGCTACGACATAAATTGATCTGACGATAAACCATAATACATATCCCCCTACCATAGATTTGACTTACCCTTCAAAGGTGGTAGACAATAGAACATAATTACAAACCATCACGTCGAAACTAGACTTTGCAATTCAGACCATATAATAATGATCAACACAAACAATTGTGGTAATATCAACCATGGTTTGTAAACTTAGGATATGGCGGATATGGCACGTAAAACATTTGGCCTTCGTGCTCTAGGCTTTTACCGAAGTCATAACAAACCGACCATTGATAACCGTTAATCAACCCACAAATGAAACCCATAATAATGTGACAAACCATACCAAGATCAACTATTCCAATATCATGAGCTTATAAATAGTTATAGTAATGAAATCAATCAATTAAAATAGATTTATAATGTTTTGGATAAGATGCAAGACTAGGCTGATGAAAACAGATATAGGAATCATTAATACTCATCCACCCAAAATAATAACTTCATAGTAGTGATTTCGCTAATCTAACATAGTTCACAAAGGTTGTTTAAAAATATGGAATTTCACAGAATTAGTAGCTCAACGAAGGCCACCCTTTCAGTAGCTGGAAATTCATTGGATTTGTCCCTTTTAAAAATTTGAACATTTCATCAAACAAAATGGGATTTTGTTTGATGAAATATGTTTTTAAAGGCTGTTGAGCAGGGGCACAATAGATGGTGATTTGCTGGGTGGAACAATTATCTCTGTTCTTTGACCTGAAATCATGCGAACAAAGAAATCAAATCCTTAATATGAGCCATTGTATAGAGAACACTATTTTTAACATCTCAAACAGATTCAAGTATTTCACAGTTCTAAAAATTAGCAGAAAATTACAGAAAATTACAGTTCCACTCATTCATTTGATAAACATCAGGTTTCTAACAAAAATCAGTCCTTAAAGAGTAAGACAGTAAAATGGCTTAGTCTTAAAGAATAAAATCTCAATACCACAAGCATGGCCCTGCTGCCAGTAGGCATCCATAGCCTCGACAGGGTTGCTTCAAAACCCACATAATGCCAGTATCCCATCTGCTGGTTATAAATATACAATTCTGGTTGGGGTGAACTGTTACCATTATCTTCCTTTTAATTTTATTACTCATGAAGGCCATGGTTCAGGCTTGGTAACCAGATAGTAACCATGCCAGTCACCAGTCTACATTACAGTAAGATGAACCGGCTCGTGATGAGACCTTTCACCCATTAGAGTTTTTTGTCCAAGGGTCATTGCCCAGGCTTGGTGATCGGAGACGACAATGTTACTGGATGCAAACCTATGATCCTGAGCAGATCAGCTCGTTATGAGACCTTCTGTGCTTTAGATTGTTTTTGCAAACGTTCCAGTCCATCCTTGTCCAGAACGTAATTATTGTTAACCTCAAATGAGATTATCTTAGCAGATAGGGAGGCAAATCTGATCCTCTTTACGAGAAGGGATGGCGTAAAAGATTTAAATAGATAACTTTACCAAGTATTTCCTTAATCCCTTTGGGAAAATCTTTACAGAGACTGATATAATTGATTAATATTAACACGGTTTAAGACTTTCTGGTAAAATCTAGAATGATGAAAACACCATTCTCTGTTCAAGAAGTAAAACAGAATGACTGTTTCCAGGATAGTAATGTTTTCATGCACGATTTACAGATCAATTACAGAACTTGAAATCAGTCATCAGTTTGAGGTTTGATAATTTTATCAGGTTCACAACACACAAATAAAACAACAAATAAATCAAAAGGAAAACGAAATAAAATCCATCAAGAAAGCACACCACACAGGTATATACAGGATAATCCCTTGAGAGGGATCAGCAAAAATATCTCTTAATCAGGTGACCATTTATTGGAAGGTTGTCAATGTCACCTTCCAATGTTTGTAACCTGAAAGTGCTAGGACCAAGTTTTTCTGTAATAATAAATGGTCCTAGCCATAGGCATTGGAACTTCGTATGTTTTCCTTTATCTTCGTGCTCCTTGTCCCATTTCAAGACTAAGTCACCTACTTTCAAATCCCGACTGGATGGCTTTCTGAGGTCAAACCAACGCTTCACGGTCTGCTGGTGTTTTTCAAACTTTTTCCTAGCCAACTCCCTATCTTCCTCCAGTTTATGCAAGGTGTTAATTCAATGCTCCATGGCAGAACATGGTGTCTCCTGCACTGACTGGGAAAGCTGTAAAGAGGGTAAGAACAAATGAGGAGGAAAAATAGCTTCCTTGCCATATACCAGGAAAAAGGGAGAGTTTCCTATAGCAGCTTTGGGAGTCACTCTGTCAGCCCACAAGGCATTCGATAAGGCGTTATGCCAATTCCTGTGATGATTTACCACCATACGTTTTAGAATCTTGATTAAATTTTTATTAGAAGATTCAGCTAACCCATTACCCTGGGGATAATAATTAGCTGAATACTTTAATTTTATTCCCTTTTCCAATGCATATTCAGTTAATTTAACAGAGGAGAAATAATTTGCATTGTCAAAAATCAGAGATTCAGGAACACCGAATCTGGTGATAATAAAAGAATCAAGGAAAGATATCACCTGTTCCGAATTAACTACTCTCAAAGGGATGGCTTCAACCCATCTAGTGAAGTAGTCTGTGGCTGTCAAAATGTATTTATGCTACTGTGAAGAAGCTGGTGTGATTGGGCCAACAATATCCAGACCCCATTGCTGAAATGGGACTTCGATAATAACCGGCTCGAGGGGTAACGCTGCCTTCTTCAGTCTGCCTCCTGCTCTCTGACACTCTTGGCACTTCCTGGAGAAATAATATGCATCTTTGAACAATGTGGGCTAGTAGTAACCAGCTTTAAGTATCTTATGGGAAATGGTTTCTCCGGTAAAGTGTCCTCCGGCTGGTCCTGCATGTAGTTGAGATAACACATTATCAGGCTCATTTCTTTCTAGACAACGAAGGAGAACTCCTTCGAAATTCTTTCTAAACAAAATGTTATCAATAAGCTGATAAGGGGCAGATCTCAATCTCAAAGCTCTTTTATTACGTGGGTCTAAATGTTCAGGAGCATTCCCATGCAATAGAAAGAACTTAATATTATTATACCAAGAATCAGGAGGAGTAGAGATCGGAAAAACTTCTCTTTCAAATAAAGAAGGTTCGCTAAAGAAATGCAGATCAGGTTTAGAACTGTCCGCAGACCCAGCTGCTAGCTTGCAGAGTCCTTATCCCCTGACAATCTTTAAAGGTTTTATTTCCAGGTCATATTCCTGAAGTGTTGTGACCCAATGTGCTCGTTTTTCACCAAGGTCTTTTTGTAACAAGAGATTTCTAATTGCAGAATATGGTACAATGACCTTGGTGTGGGACTTCAGCAAGTAAGGTCTGAAATGTTTGACAGATTTGAAAACAGTGAAGGCTTTCTTGTCTACTTCTGGGTAATTTAATTCTGCACCATTCAAACCAGAACTCGTAAAAGCGATAGGAGCTTCATTATTTTCCTGGTTTTTCTGTGTCAGAACAACAGCATATGAAGAATTAGAAGCAAACGTATACAAAATGAAAGGTTTGGAAAAATCTGGGCTAGTTAGAGTAGGAGCTTTAGCAATAGATTTTAAGATGTCATGAAAAGATTGCTTCTCATCAATAGTCCATTTAAAATCAGCATCTTTCTTGATCATTTTATGAAGCGGCCTAACAATTTCCGTGAACCCAGGAATAAATCTAGAAACAAAATTTATCTTTCCAAGAAATGACTGCATAGACTTTTTTGAGTGAGGCATCGAAATCTGTGATATAGCACGGGTACGTTCTGGGTCAATATTTATGCCTTGTTTAGAAACAACAAAACCCAACAATTTACCTTCTGTGACCAAAAAGATAGATTTCTTAGGATTTAGAGAAATCCCATACTTCCTGCAACGCTCAAAAACTCTCCTGAGATGAGTTAAATGACCAGTTCTATTTTTTGAAAAGACGGTAATATCATCAAGATAAATAACAATGAACTTACTAATCAGATCTTTGAAGGCGATATCCATTGCCCTCTGAAATGTTGCTCCGACATTTATGAGACCAAATGGCATCTTCCTATATGCATAGGTTCCCCACGGAGTCCTAAAAGTTGTTTTCAACTGGTCAGCTTTGGATACTAACACTTGGTTGTACCCTGAAAAACCATCTAGTAGTGAAAACATTTCAGATCCGGAGACCTGTTGCAATATTTCCTCCATTGGAGGAACAGGATAATTGTCCTTATCCGAAACCTTATTTAGGTTTCAGAAATCGACACATAACCTGATGTCACCATTTTTCTTTCTCACTGGTACAAGATTCGCTACCCACTGTGCATGTCGAATCAGGAAAATTATTCTGGCAGCAAGGAGTTTATTCAGCTCCTTCTTGACAGCTGGTTCTAGGATGGGATGCATTTTCCTCAATTTTTGTTGAAAAGGCTTAGCCTCTGGTTTCATAGGAATGACATGTTGCATTATATTAGGGTCAAATGTTTTCAGGTTGTCATACGTCCATGCAAATATGTCTTTGAACTCATTAAAGAGTTTAATGAAGGATGTTTTTTCCTGGGCAGTACATGTACTACCCAGATTTACACATTGAGGGTTGTGTTCAGTACCTAGATTTACAATGTCAGATTGCATGATGGAGCTATTAGTTTTACAATTCCTTGCAGCTTTAAATTTATCCTTCAAGTCATAGAATTTCTTAAGTTTGATTACTGATCTGGGAAGAGCACTAACCTGATTGAGAGATTCTTGAATTGAGTAAGGCTTATGGATTACCGAAAAATTATATAGATCGTCATCGTGAGTCATTTCATCAATGACCGCATCCTTAAAAGTATCCTTCAAAGTCAGAAAATCGATCAACTGCTGGTCGTTGTTGAAGACTCTCCAATTTGCTATGTTGTCAGGTATAGAAGGTTTGAAAAGCAATTCAACCGAGAAAGAATCAGTAAGCATTATTTCGGATGGAATTAATCTTGAAGCAACATTAGCTAAAATATCAGCCTCCTGATTTAGGTAACGAGGGATGGAACTTATGTTAAATGCTTCAAATGCTAATAGTAAATTCCATACCTTTGCCTGATAATTTCTCAGGTGCCCAGCAACGCAGTGTATGGTGTTACGTACCTGTCTGACAATTATCTTAGAGTCCCCTAACACTACCAAAGCTTTGGCTTCGAGGTCAATTGCTTTTTTCAGCCCTTGAATCAGAGCTTTGTATTCAACCACGTTGTTGGTGCATTCGAATTCTAACCTGCAGGAAATGAAATATATTTTTCCATAGGGGTCTAACAGCAAGCAACCTGCACCAGCCCCTTCTTTTGACTTAGATCCGTCGAAATATAAAGACCAAAGACCATTGTTTAGATCTAAATGTTCCGCATTTGGGGCTGGAATCTCATCTGTAATTTGCGAAAAATGGCAAATTTCAGACTGCTGTTCTGCACCTGTTATTGATGAAGTTTCAGCTTCAAAATCCCCAAAGAAATAATCTGCCATATAGTTGCCCATTATGGTATCGGTGAATAATACCGGTTCATTCGAATCATCCAATTCGGTGATGGTATGCTTCATGTAGCGTTCCCGATCAATCCTGATTTTATTCGGGCGACAATTATGAGATATCCATAAGTGTGACCAATCAGTAGCAAAATATCCCTTCAGTTTCTCAGACCAATCTCTACTGAGAAATAGACCATATGCTTCTAGGATGTCTGCTACGATTATATCAATAATAAAATGGACTTGGGGATTCGAAGCTAATCTTATCAGCACCTCTTTCAACTTACCTATCACTTTTACGTTTGAACGATCAAGCTCTAAAATACTTGTATCACAAGGAACAGGGACAGCATTAAGTTTTTTACATACAGAGTATGGCATAACATTCTTGGAGGCCCCTGAGTCTATCATGCAGTTATGTACTTTACGATTGCATATTTCAAACATAAGTAAAAAGGGTGGAGTTGAAGAATCAGATTTCTTGCCTATGGATGATGCATTGACTGAAGATTTTGTTGGGTTATCTTTAGTGTTAGCAGAGCTGTTTTGACTTGAAGGAGTTTTTCCACTTTTAGTTGGAGAGACCCCTTTCATCATTTTATCCCTAATCACTGGTAACTTAAGTAGTTCATAAATGGAGATATTGGCCCTGATTTTCTTTAAATCTTCAATCAGATCATATTCCAAATCAAGAGAGGGTGCATATTTACTATTTGCAGATTGAGTTTTTGTTTGTGCAGCTGAACTATTATCTGTAGCAGCTGTAGAAGGTTCCCCTAAGGGTTGATCCTTCTTGCTTCTAGTGTTATACTGATGCTGATTTACATTGACTACACCTACATCTTCATCATCAATCAATTCTAACGTATCCTAGAAGTGGCTGATAACTTGAGGAGGTTTATCTTCTGTGTCATTATCTTTATGTTGGGTGCCTTCAGAACTCTATCCTGAAGATTGAGTTTCATTTTCAGATGATGTTTCTAGACCTGAAACTAAAATCTTGAGGAAACTGTTAATTTCATCAACACTATTAGCTTCAAACGGTGGAGTCTGTCTAGGAGCTGTATTCGGGAATGGCCTTCTGAAAGGTTGTCTAGGTGGTTCTTTAGGAGGAGTGTTTTCAGAAGTGCCTTTCTTTAAATCAATGATTTCATTAGATAGTTTTTTAATAACTCTCTGTAGGCTATTTAGGTCTAATGAATCCTGACCTTTTTTCTCAGGGTTTGTGTTTTTGGTAGGACTGTCAGTCTTCTTACGAGAAGAAGATGCAGCATCTATGTCTACTCCAGGATTTGTCTTTATGGCAGACATATCTTTCTCAACCTTAATTGCTTCTTCAAAGTTTTCAACAAGGGTAAGTTTGGCCTTTTGTCTGACAAACATTTCCATTGACACAGGCAAGGCTGAAGTGTAAAATTCAATGGTGACATCCTCAGCTGGTCTTGAAGCAGCAGGGATCCTATTTCTTAGAGTAAGGAATCGCTGGTTGAAATCTTTAACCTTTTCCTTGGTTTCCATGCGAATTCTATACAGTTCTAGTACCAAGGCTGCTGGAGTCTTGTCATCTCCAAATTTGTTCATGAAAGTGAGGTCGAATTTGTTCCAGCTGTAAGTGAAAAGTACCACGTCGATGCTTTTCCCTCAAATGTATAAGGGAAAAGCCGACAGACCACATCTTCATGTTCAACATCCAGGAGTCGAACTGCCAACATAAACTTCTTGACATGATCTTCCGTTGGCTCTTTCAAATCAGGGTTGAACTTAGGTAGTAATTTCTCAGGATGTTTAGGTAAAGGGTGTTGAACACCTGGGATAGCCACTGCATCCTGAGCTAGCCATGGCATATTAGCATTGGGGTTTGGGGGGTTTGCACCTGCCATGTTTCTTGGAGTTGGAGGCGGTGAAGGTGGTGTTTGGAGAATACGAGGAGGCGAATGAGACGGTGATGGTGGTTGACCAGACCCTCCTGAAGTAGGTGGTCCTGAAGAAGAGGAAGGCTGATTGGTGCCTTTTGGAGCTTGTTGTATTTGAAGATCAGGAATGGCACCTAAAGGCTGCTCTTGTTCTCCCGAAGCAGGTTCAGGATGACGAGTACGAGGACGGGTAATCTGCGGAAGAGGTAATTCAGTGGGCTGGCGCCCAGTGAGATTCGAATAAGCCCTTGTTAAAATTCTACGAGATTCGTTTATGGCTTGCTTGTACTGGTCAATTTCTTCAGGTAGGTGAATACCGGGAGAGTTGAACTGAGAGATCAGATTTCAAACAGATTCACTCACTGGGGTTTCATTCACTCGTGATGAACGGTGAGAGCGTGGTTGTGCAGTTGACTGTATTTGAGGGGTGATAGGCTGATTAACTTTGTTTATGGGATTGTCTTCATCAGCCATTTGCCTAAGTTGGCCCTCCTTCTAGCGCCATTGTTGACGGGCGTATATGACTATGCACGCAACGGGGGAGACAACCCAGACCGGGATCCTTAAAGCAGGCTCCAAGCTGTTTGGGATGAATGTTCCCGACAGGTTTAAAGGCTCTGTTAGCCTAAAGGTTTTAACTGTATAAAAATCTAATAGATAGGTCTAACACTATTGTTTATTTATCAGTTACGTATCTATGCCTTTACAAATTAATAAATGTTATTAATTACAGTGTTAATAAACTAAGTTAAATCAGTTTATTAATATAGAAAATTAAATAACTATTTACAAGCTTGATTACTAACAAAAATACATTATATACATTTGTACATAATCAATAATGAAAAGAATAACCAGTATATGACATGAATATAAACATCTGTTTTCAATAGATTTTTTAACAATATAATAAACAGAAAAACAAATTATCCTAATCTACGTACTATCCTGATCAGGAGAAAATGCGAAAATTAAACTGAAATCAGATCTGCTAACAGGAATATAAGTAATCTTGAAAATATTCAAAATAAATTTAGAAATCACCAAGATCATGCAATAGACGTGTAAACCACGTACGTAACGATGTCAGTCACCAATTTACAACATGGCATCCATTAACAGATCGATATCAGCATAAGTCAATAGCCAAAACATAATACATTTGCACAATTTCATAAAAGAGATTATGACAAACATGCATAATATGGAAAAACAGTAACAAGACTAAGGATAGCATACACATGTGCTAAGCATAAAACTGTAAACATATATATAATTTATCACTAGTTTAAAGATTGTATCTGCTGACAGGAATCTGTCTCCAGTTACAAAAGATCAAACCGCAGTCTTGTTATCTCTGTTCCCCAAACTATCGACCCCCTATCCCACCTGCTATCTCTCTTTAAATACATGTAATATTCAAAAATAAATAGTCCTAAAAACTAGAGATAGCCAAGATCGAACCATCTAACCAAGTTCCCATAAAAATGACAAGTAAGACATGTCATTTTTCCATATACGTAAAAACGCCAAGAAATGGTAAGATTCGATCCATAAAAATCGAAAATCTCAACAACGAAACAACACCTAGAAAGTCTGATAGTCGTTTTGTTTCTGATCATGTGGGGAATCATCCAAAAATAGACAGTCATCAAAACCCGCAGCAAGAACAACAACCATATCGCCTGCAATGCAACACATGAAAATAAATTAAATAACACACAATACAAAAATCGAAATGACAAATGCTATAAACAAAAATAAAACAACTCAGTACCTGTATAGAGATAACCTGATCGTTGATCCATCAAAACTTAAAAATATGAAACTGATAGCAAATACACCCAAAGACATCACAAATTTACAGGTGCATTGAAGACTTGGATGTTCACACCACTCGACTGACTTGGCGACTGACCCTTAAACTGCATAAGCACAACCTGAGCATTAAGCTCCCAAAGCTTTTCCTCATTCTTATCATTCTCACTCTATAATTTAAGAACCCTTCTAATCAGTTTGTTCTTATGGTTTTTCAGATGTATGAGATGCTTGTCACTCACGTCCACTTTCTCCTTTAACTTCAGATTATCAGCCTCCATCAAATAGCGATTGGATACTACTTCATTTACCCTTTCCTCCATCCTGCGTATCTTGTCTAAAAGACAGTGAATGAACAAAGGATGCATCATATCCCCCACGTAATGAAAATCGGGCAGGCTTGTACCCACATGCTTTTCTTTTGCTGGAGAATCAATAACAGGATCCTCCCGAACGCCTTTATCAAACATAGGAATATCTTTACCAATCACAGGAGGACTCTCATCAACAAGGTTCGTAACGAACTCAAGCTGAACAATATTATCATTAACAGGTAGAGGGAGATTTGCTTCTTCATCATTTAAGACCACAGTCTCAACCTGAACATTGTTAGTCACGGGGGTTTTAACAGTATTACCTTTTGCCATACTCCTGGTAAATCTGCCTACCAATTTGGCTTTCGGTCTGTCTCGTCCACGATTGCAAATTTTATCAACATTATTTTGCGGCGTAATTTGTGACAGAGATGAAAATCCCCTCACGCGTTTAGAACCCAGGGGAGGATCAGCGCTTCTCACTGGAGTAGACACTGGATCATGGCAAGGTTCAGGACTCATACGGCCAGGGTTAGACAGGGGTTTACGTAAAGAAGGAACCGAAACAGGACTCGGCTCCTTATGCTTATTGCATTCCTCAGGGTTGTCAAACTGGCAATGGAAAAACGAGGAAAATCCATTGGACTCGACGAACTCATCCCAGGACTGATTTGACTTCTGAAGCTCCTTATCGATTAACATGCGGACTAAGCCATGGTGAAAGAGACTATGACTAACATTCTTAGGACCCTTTTTAATGGAAGCAGACATCTTAAACAGACTTTGCAACAAATAATAGGGTAAGTTTAGCGGGAAACCTATAAATGCAGACATGAGCCGGAGATGATAGACGTACGCTGAAGACAAGCGGCCTTCACAAGTCAGGTATCTGTGGATCAAGTTGAGAACAGGGCGCCACTCCTTTCTGAAATATTTGCGAGCTACTCCATTGTGGAATGAAACTTCTTGACCAGGGTTCTTGAGGAGCTTCTGCCACTCAGTAATATCCATCTTCTTATATTTAAACCATCTCTCACCGGTCAGTGACAGACCAGTGGCAACCGCCACTGATCGCTCGTCTACCCGAAAATGGAGGTCACCCACTTCAGCTTGAAAATAAACCAGGGAGAGAGTGAAAACCCTTGTGACTTCGGGGTTCGAATCAGAGAATTTCCTTATGAATGACATCCACCCAATAGCCTGAACCTTTGTTGACAGCTGAGGGTTCGAATCCAGCAATGTCATTTCGCAGGGCTCAACCCTCACTACTGATGCCATTACTAACTGCATCAAGGCACGTAACCGCACACAAAACAAATACCACAGCTCGGCACAAGATAGAAAATTAGAGAACGAGCACTCCGGGTAAAGACTGAGTAAGAACAGGTAATGAAATTTCAGCTTGTGATAAGCAGAATAAGCCATGCATAAACGCAGACTATACCCCTGCAAGTTCGGCATAAACGAAAGCATTATCGCTCAGAGAGGTAATCGATTAATGAGGAACGACGGTCGAAGATTCCAGATAACTCATGTTATCATTATTTAATTGGCATTAATGATATGAGGCCCTTCACTGTACACAGAACAAGTGTTCCATTGACAGGAAGCCACGATGGAGGACAAGTACTAAGACTTAAACGTGATGGACAGGGTTCAGTACCAGTGTCATGATAGCATATCGATTTTGCAACAGGTGGATCAGAATGGAGGCTACGACATAAATTGATCTGATGATAAACCATAATACATATCCCCCTACCATAGATTCGACTTACCCTTCAAAGGTGGCGGACAATAGAACATAATTACAAACCATCACGTCGAAACTAGACTTTGCAATTCAGACCATATAATAATGATAAGCATAAACAGTTGTGGTAATATCAACTATGGTTTGTAAACTTAGGATATGGCGGATATGGCACGTGAAACATTTGGCCTTCGTGCTCTAGGCTTTTATCGAAGTCATAACAAATCGACCATTGATAACCGTTAATCAACCCACAAATGAAACCCATAATAATGTGACAAACCATACCAAGATCAACTATTCCAATATCGTGAGCTTATAAATAGTTATAGTAACGAAATCAATCAATTAAAATAGATTTATAATGTTTTGGATAAGATGCAAGACTAGGCTGATGAAAACAGATATAGGAATCATTAATACTCATCCACCCAAAATAATAACTTCATAGTAGTGATTTCACTAATCTAACATAGTTCACAAAGGTTGTTTAAAAATATGGAATTTCACAGAATCAGTAGCTCAACGAAGGCCACCCTTTCAGTAGCTGGAAATTCATTGGATTTGTCCCTTTTAAAAATTTGAACATTTCATCAAACAAAATGGGATTTTGTTTGATGAAATATGTTTTTAAAGGCTATTGAGCAAGGGCACAACATGAGGCTAATTTGTTTCACTGATAGGTCAATGGTGAATTCCATGTCTAATAGTAATTATCCACAGGATGAGATACACTCTCAATAGGTAAGCAACCAATCAAACTATAAAGTTAATGTTTATAAAAATGATTTCATTAAGTGAGTAGTATTATATACATTTAACAACAAAATGAGTGGCATGATTGCATGCCCGAGGCTTTTGGAGTCTTGGACAGTCATACAGTATACTCCTTGAGGATATACATTTACAAAACATTTCAGAAGTAAAAGAAACCATATGTAAATACCCCAGAATAAAAAAAATCGAACCCAGTAACATGGCCCTCACAAGACAAGAAGAATAAACATAAACACTGTTGAGGGGGTTCCTATCCATCATCCTTGTTACCGAGTAAAAGGGTAATATTTGATGGATGGATTTTATCCATTACCTTAGCCACCCTGACCATCATCATTTGTTTCTACTCTTAGAGTCTTATATGTGAGAACCTGAAGAATATGGATGACCAGCTAGAGTTTAAAAGGTAGTTATCTGATCTGGGAGGCAGAGCCCTATGCTGGTTAGTCCCTAATCTCCATCAGCCACTCTTTTGTCTAAACTTGGATATTGTTCTTTATCTTCTCCAACAAGGGATTGGTCCACACTGCACAGGAACCCTCTTCAATGTGCACACTGCATGGTGCACTGGCCCTGTAGCCAGTGAGTGCTGAGATGTTCTAGTTCTAATGTCATCCTCCCAACTTAATTTTTTGTTTCCATGGAACAATTAGCAATAATATCAGCCAACTGATTGAAAACTATCAGAAATTTTCAAAGGTAGTAAGCATGGAATCTAATCAAAGATATATTTCAGGTCGAACAATAGCAGTTTATAGTGTCCTTTTAAAGAAGTTCCATTTTCTATTCTATACACTCTAATAAGGATGATGGGATTCCTTTTTTCTAATGCAGCTATTGCATCCATTACAGTCTTCATATGATATTGTTTAGTTCCCAACAAAATTTGTTCAACTCCTATGCGATCGGTATTTTGACACTGTGTAACATCGTGACCTCTTATGCAGTATTTAAAAAAAAAAACTTCGCTACCGTCGCTTAAGCGATGGCTCTCCATGTCGCTTAAGCGACTCTTAATGCTTATATCCGTCGCTTAACTGACGGTTTCTAATGTCGCTTAACCGATGCTTAATCTTTATATTCGTTGCTTACTCGACGGTTCTTCATATCGCTTAACCGACGCTTAATCTTCATATTCGTCGCTTAACCAAGGGTTTCTCATGTCGCTTAACCGACGCTTAATTTTTATATTCGTCACTTAACCGATGCCTTACATTTAACGAACAGTAACTGAGGTGTCGCTTAACCGACTAATTAAACAGATGTCGGATACCTGACGACAAGCCACTGACGCTTAAAAAAAAATCATAGTGTTGTACATGCGACAGGGAAGTGTCGAAAATTCGACAATACGGCCGTCAGATTTTTGGTCGAAATGTAGTACTGTCTTGAATGCCAATAGTGAGAGTGTTCAATCATTGATAGTCATAAATAACTAGCCTATCAAGTTCCTTAATGCGCTCAACCCACCATTGCAGTAGTACGAGGATCCAACACTTCTTCCCAAGGTTCGAACCCTACAACATAACATTAGTCTTCTAAGATGGATTATGAATGTGACCTCATGAGTTATATTTTAAATATAAAATGGTGGAACCCCTTTATATCTAGCCTCTATGTGAACTAATCCCATGTATTAATGAGATAATGGGGTAGTCTAAACTAAAAATAGAAAAACAAAGCCCTATTAATGAAGACGATGGCTTGACAAGGAAAGGATATGTTCCCCTTTCTGTAAGGTCTCCATTTCGAATCCCCCACTTGGTATCTATCCATCTCTAGCTTGTCACTACCACTACCCAAGTACTATGATCCCTTGATTGATGCACTCCATATTAATTTTTCTCTCTCTTTGATGTTTGTCAAAAGTCATAAATTTGTGCTAGGTAGCCCATTTCACAAAATATGCCTATTGCTTACTTCAACCTCTATAGATGCAAGTGACCTAAACTTGTTAGTGCCTCTCTATTTACATGAGAGGCCTAAAATTCGTTTACAATAAAATAATCATAATTTCATTGTATCTAGTATAGGGTGGGGTAAAGTAATACAATTAGAAGTACCCCACTCAAGAACTAACTCCTAGATAAATACAATAAAAAAAATAGTGGTCAAGGCCACTTGTATAATGATGAGATACATAGCCCCCATAACAAAAAGGAACCTCTCCAACAATCAAGGAACAAGTGGTTCTTGATGATGCCACTTAACCTCTAAACATCCCTTAAAGAAGATAATACTCCAAACTATGTCCAGAAAAACATCTTCAAGCTTCCTCCAAGCGACTTTTACAACAAGCCAAATCCAACAAAGCACCAATAAGCACCTAAAACCCCTCCAAATATAAAAAAAATCCCACAAAATAAAAATACACTTCCTTGTAAACCGAACTCTCCAAATGTGGTTAATAACTATAATTGATCCTATGCAAGAGCTAATCCATTATCCAAAAACCTTTTCCATGCTTCACGTGAAGTAAAGAAAATGACACTTTATACTAGATTATTATATGTTGTTCACTTAACATATTCTTTATCCAAATCTAATGAAAGGAGAGATAACTTAATATTAACCTAATAAAGCACATTAATATAGGTAACACCATGGGAGCCCTTTTTTCTCAAGAACAAATAAATACTTCTTAACAAATGTTCTCCCAAAGTGGTTTCAAAGGAATAGATTAATGAACAAATAAAAATAAAATAATGACCATCCCTTTTAAACAACTCCATAGAGTAAATCCATGATGTATTTTATGACTCCATTAACTTTTACAACCACATGAACATAAATAGATATGATCCTCCAACAAGCTCCGAGTGAAGGTAACCAACTTGGAATTAGTTAAAGGGAAAAGGTTCATGGTATTTTTATTTAAAATGGGCGGCCCACCAATTAAGGGATCGAAGCGAACACCAATCCTCATCACCATCATTTAATTTAGAAATCAAGGTGAACGCCTCCACGGGCAAGGTTTCTCAAGCACCCATCCTTGGATGATATTTCTGTAAGCGGATAATGTATGCTGAAGTTCGAGATTGATGCATTTCCATTGCCTCTTCTATGATATGATGCTAAGACCTTTCGTTTTAGTGTAGAAGTCATTGAAATGTTGTCTACCACTTCCTATTTATTTGAGAGTCAGTTAGTCTGTGCTTCAGCAAATAGCATATTCAGGTTTGCCTTGGACAAATCGAGCTTCAGGTAAATTAGAAAACCAATGTATAAAACCCACTGAATACCCTGCCAATATACCCACCGTTCCCAGAAAAATATTAGTGTGTCGACAGACCCTTCCCACTCTCTAAAACAAATTCTAACATCCACTTTTTTTTAACCCTATTCTCCTGAACTATTTTCCCCTCTCCCTAGATTGCCTCTACAGTCCTAAACTTTCCATTTTCCCATCTGACAACCCTTGCCTAAACTCCCTTTCTTAACCCCATGAAGGCCGTGAAAGCCAACTCCATGAAAGCAAATCTTGCGTGTGCCTCCAACTCCATAACTACTCCATGACAAACTCTCGATATATGCACAATAATTTAGACTGCTCACTTAAATTCTATCATGGAAGGTTTAACTGAATATATTTGATCACTGCTCACAAAGGCTTTATGCATTCGAATAAAATAACAATGATCACTTCGTTGTTTCATATGAATTTTTCCCTAAATCAGCTCACGCATTTGTTGTAGCATATGATCTATAGCCCATGGAAAATGTATGGGCTATGAATGGATTGCTTCCCATTCAACATCCATGAAAAATTCCAACTCCCTTCTCAACTTGCTATGGTAGCCCTGGGAAATCACCCATCTGTTGCAAGTTCTGCGGGACTTAAAATAACGAATAATTTATGTTTGTTTCCTGGACATAGCAACATTGTGAAGAATATTGGTTTCAGAGGCTTCTCAGTTCCTAGTTTTGTTGAGGAAGGAGACTCAAGATATATTGATAATTGGGAAGACAAAGAAGAATATGCGGATTCTTGTGATACGACTTTTGAAGTGAGTATAGTGTCTCAAGGGGTTCGAAGGGAGCAGGTGTTGGACATTTTGGAGTTCGTAGACAAAGTAAATGTCCGACCGGATACCAATGTATATGCACACCTCTTGCAGGGTTGCGTCAATAGCAAGGCTCTTGAAGAAGGTAGGCTGGTCCACACCCATATAATCAATTCTCAATTTAATTCAAACCTTTTTCTATTAAACAGTATTGTAAATATCTATGCCAAATGTGGAAGGAGGATGCATGACAAGTGTTTGATGGAATGTATGAATGAGACATGGTTACGTGGGCTGCACTATTCTCAGGATACGTTTAGAATCAGAACAGTGAAGAAACCCTTAAATTATTTCCCCTGACGCCGAGGGCCGACATGAAACCCAACTAATTTACGTTTTCAAGTGTTTTGAATGCGTGCACGAGTTTGTTGACAGTGGAACAAGGTAAGCAAGTTCATTTCACTGCCATTAAAAGTGGGTTAGAGATTCATGTATTTGTGGGGAGTGCCCTTGTTGACATGTATGCCAAATGTGGTAATTTGTAGGATGCACACAAATTGTTTCACAAAATGATTTTTGGCTATACCTAGAATAATAATGGCTTGGATGCCTTGAAACTCTATTGGCAAATGCAAGGAATAGGCATGCTTCCCAGTGCATTCACATTCTCTAGCATTCTTAGTGCATGTGCAAGTCTAGCAGTCATGGAACAGGGTAAGTGGGTACATGCACACATATTAAAAGGAGGGTGCAAGCTAGATATTTTTGTTGGGAATGCTCTGATTGATATGTCTGGGAAATGTGGATGCATAGAGGATTCACAGCAAGTGTTTGATAGATTGCCTAGATGGGATGTGGTTTCATGGAATGCTATGATCACAGTATGTGCCCTGCATGGACATGGAAAGGAAGCTGTTCGGCTATTTGAAAATATGCAATTGGCAGGCATAAAGCCAAACCGCATTACAATTCTCTATCTTCTGTCAGCATGTAGCCTTTCTGGCCTAGTGAATGAAGGCCGATTCTACTTTGATTCTATGAATCCAAAACATGGGATTACGCCAACAGCAGACCACTATGCTTGCATTGTTGATATTCTTGGCTTTGCTGGGCACATCAACCAGGTAGCAAATTTGATCAACAAAATGTCGATTAAACTGACTGCATCTATTTGGGGAGCCTTGCTGGGTGACTGCAGAGTCCATGGAAATATGGATGTAGGAAAACATGTTGCAAAATGTCTATTCGAGTTGGAACCACATGATGTTGGACCCCGTGTGTTGCTCTCAAACATTTATGCTGCTTCTGGCAGGTGGGATGATGCAGCAAAGGTGAGAAGAGTCTCTCCAAATATCTCTACTAAAGTTTTGGACTAAGGCAAATGATTTTTTCAAATTCACAAAACATTAAATAAATTTTCATGTTTTATATCTGTGAATCTATTTTTAATATTCTATAATTCTTCTGTGTCTTGAACTGTGCATGATTTTATATATTGATAATTGAAATCTACATGTCTTTTGACACAATTTAGAAATTTTTGTGGAAAAGACTACTGAAAAGAAGAAAGTTGCTTCTATTCAGCTTTGCGATATTGAATCATGGCTGAAAAGTGTAACATCACCTGCAAAAAGTAGAATGGATAAGCATAGTCGTCTATTAGAATAATCAATAGACCTCTCGTCGTGTATGAGGAACAAGCCATCTCTGTGGACTCTGGTGCTAAACAATTTAGATTATAGTGACCAAGGCTTGTAATTTTCTAAAATCTTAGGCATTGTTATCTTCTTTAAGATCTAGTTAAATTTAATCAGTTTCAAATATCTGTGAAGACAACAACAGATATTTAACTATGGCATATTTAGAAGAAAACAATTTCCAGTTACATGATAAACTGTAGGAACATCAGTGCATCTTCAAGATTTCCTTGTTTCTTGATAATCTAATTATTTGCTGCTCAGTTCCACTTAAAGAATTTGTTTCTGTGTCTAGGCATTCGTTGTTTCAGAATTCTCATGGGAAAAAATTGTAAAATTACATAGAAGCAATCTTAAACCTATTGTGCTTCTCCAAGTAAATTGGACCTATCTTCAGTGATATTCTGCACTAACATTGCATTGTTTCCTAGTCCATGTTATTTATTTAATTATTACTTAAGAAAACCAACTCCTAACTTAAACTTTAAATCCAACCTTCAAAGTATGAAATCTCAACTTTCTCTATTTGTTGACCTTGTTTATAGCAAGAGTAGAGGTGCAAGTATCTGGGGATGGTACAGTTGCAGCATACTTACCACAGTTTAAGCATGTACTTTTTCCTATTACTGATAGAAACCCATACCTTACAGACGGTACAAGACAAGATGTCAAATTTTCCAAATTTTAAGAGACCATGTCAGGATCAATGTATTGTTGTTTTTTAGCTAGTTATTATTTAAGGTGTGTTCTATACTTTGACCGATTACAATTGAGGAGATAAAGAAAAAGTGAAATTACAATTTTTGAAAGGGAACTAAATCCATATTCTGATAAGCAAATATTGTACTTCTTCAGGAAGAGCGAGCTGAAAAACAGAGTTATTTAGTTTGGTATGCTTGCTATATCTGCATTTGGGAAAATATTTCTTTTAAGCTATTGTCAAGGATAGAAGTACCTCAACTGTACTCTTATCCTTCCTATTATTTGATAGGATTATCTTAACTTATCATGAATGAGAAACAATATAATCTCTATCAAACTACACTACTTAATATTGTCCATGCTGCAGAATGAGTGGAGAAGGGGCTTAAAAGCATTAAAAATTAATACGATTGACAAATTGAGAAGGGAACTTCCTGCATTAGAGAAAGAGGTCTAGGGGAGTTGTTCTTATGAGAATATTTGTTACAAACCTATTTTAATAAGGTTGAATCCATAGATAGAGTTGCAAAGTGAGTCAAAAAATAATTAGATGTTTTGAATAATTGCTTTCCATGTTGCAACATGTTCTTATCGTAACATTTTATTGAATGTGTGTGAATGGTGTTAAGGTCCTGAGGCCCTAAAGATTCCAGGATTTCTAGACTTATTCATTCGGATACTGTCTGACAGGTATTTGTTTTCCATATTTTTTTAATATCTAATTTGAATATAATCCAATCAATTCTAAAAGATTTTTACTTTGATTTGTTTGATCCATGCAGGTTTTGGTCACTTTTTAATGTGTGATTATTTATGACATAAAACAAACAAAAAAGTCTTGACATTGAGAGTGTTTGTCAATCGCTGGCGACCTCTTGGCATTGATTGGCTTATTATGATTGGCTAATGATCGGCAATGACTGGCTATCGGCTTACCCTCCTAAAAATGACCGCCCTTCTGGCAATGATTGACTATGATTGGCTATAATGGGATAAAAATCTCAATATCCTCCTTTGGTGGGGACTATAGTAAACATAATAATCAATTCCATTCATCAGTGGTGGATCGGTGGTACCTTTTCTTTTTCTTAGCCAGTGATGTGGGGCCTCTCCATCTCGGTGGGTAAGGCTCACTGTGGTCTGTTGGGAACATGGTCCTATCAGTTAACATTGATAGGTATGACTAGTGTAACTGTAAGAAGATCTCTCTCTCAACGGGAAATAATCTCTCAATGAGTGGGTAAGATTCACTTATTGGATTTTGGCCAACTAACTGCTAATGAAATTTTGTCCTATCGGTTGGCTATGATTCTATCAATTAAATACTACCTCCTCTCATTGGACACCCTTTTCGAAGACATCCCCCATCTTTCTTAAACCGGGGTAATCTCAAGTATATAAAAGCAAGCAATCAACATCGACATCCACTGGATTTCCTTTCTTTATCCTAATCATGTACTGGGTGTAGATGGAGTTAGGTAAATGGGTGCACCTAAAACTGGGACTACATCCCCCACCTCCCAGGATGACTCCCTGACCAGCGTAAATTTCTCAACTTGAATTGCATGAAAGACACTACCTGGCCAGTGTGTGAATGGATCAACCTGACCAAACCTCCTACCAAAAATATAGATTCATTCATTCGTATACCAGTAATGATACCTTGCGCCCCGCTCCCTGGGTCTAATGGCTCATGACCTAAAGTTCTCAATCCCTTCCTAAGGACCCTTCCCATTGCATATGATCCCTAATAGGTGAATCAATGTATGTAACGTGCTTCATCATAGCATGCACCGTTTGAGGTAGTAACGTGTTTTTTTGTAAATGAAAGTTTCATGGGGATATGGGTGAACCTCCCTTGGTTCTGAATTAAATGGGGTATCTATCAAACAGGGACTTCCTTCTCTCTCATCTGGCATAATTTCCCAAATTGTGTAGATAAGAGGCTTTCTAATACTCTAAGAGAGAGTTCATACATGGGGTAATCTACAAGATAGTCAAACCGACTCATGGTTAGAATTAGACACATTAAGGGAAACTATTGTGTTTGAGTTCGATATTTCTACTGGTTATCAAGCTTGTTTCAGTTTTTTTCACCTTCAGGGATGTCTTCTATTAGATAGGGTTTATCCATTAATGATCTACCTCGATTTTGTCGTTATATTATCCTTTTTATTTTTGCTTTTGGGAAGATATTCCCTATGCACTACTTATTTTAATACTATTATTTGTTGTATTTACTAGTCCCATTGACATATTTTGGTCATTGGTGGATATTGATTTAATTTATTTCTTTCATCTTTTCTTTTATGTAAGAATCATCCCTACATTCCTTTAGAAGAACTTTGGCAGATCTTTTAAAGAAAACATGGATATAAGAACTCCTTTTTGCAGTTGAGATTAAAATATATAGGTTTCTTTTTTGAGGTGAACAATTAAATAGTATGCTGAGTGATGATTTCAATGGAACTATGTGATAAATCTAGAGGTATATTTTCATCTTAGGTTGTTGCTAAAGCGCGGATGTGTCTTTTTTGCAAATACTTGATGGAATTTTCAATCTTGTTAACCATTCTGTGGATGAACAAACACACCCATTTCGTAGATGATCTTTGAAATATGGAGTGCCGTAAGTTCATCTATTGTTCTAGTCTAGTCTAATATTATAGAAATACATATCTTCTGTAAACTCTTTAAATTTTGGCATTGCGAATATAAAATGGAGGAATTACAGGTAGTATGAGCTATCTGCAGGCATAGCAGGGAAAGTTTTCAAGATTATCTTGGAAGTAGCGTTAGCCACTCATCATGCACTAAAAAATTGTCAGTTTGTTTTCTCATTCATATACAAACACAGAAACATGCACACAAAGAATGAATGAATTCTCGGGAATGAGATGATACAAATGAGGAGTGTATCTTAGGGTTAGGTCGCTAGATCCAAGAGGTTGACTAGGAGGACCTAGTCAAATATAGTAAGTACAATAAATGCATTAGTTAGGCACCCATATGTAGGATCCATAAAGCTATAACCAATATAATGGATTGACACATGACCACAGGCATAGTGAAAACTAGCCACATGATCTCAACATATATGTTGTTGGGTTTGTTCCATCATGATCTAGCAGGCATAGTTAAAAACCCAAAGAACATGGTTATCCCAACTGCAACCTAGAGGTATTACCCATTGTCACCTCGATAACACTTCTCTGCACTTTTGGTTGACTCTTATCCAACTCAAGGGGGGATTCCCTAGATAGGATTACTGAGCTATGGCAATGAGGACACAAGGTGATTTGAAGAGTTAGCCTTAGCAAAACTTGAGGTCTTCGTTTGTCGTATAGGCGATGGGAGGGTTTTGAAGATTAGTGCAAATCCCTAGGGAATTTGGTGTATTGGGATTATTCCCCCTCAAGCCTTGAAGTGTATATGCTTGGTCAGAACCTTTGTAACAAAAAATCAAGACAAGTCCCTACCCCAAAGATATTGAAGCGTCATGCAAGATTTTACCAAGGAAGGGTGGCATCTATGGCACATTCCTCCAACCTATATCCTATCGTGTACCCTAGCTTATGCTACTTGATTTGCAGTTCCTCCTTAGATCAGCAAACCACAAGACGTGCAACAAAAATAACATACAAAATATTAAATTCCACTTGAGTAAGACTACCCCTCGAAGTGAACTAGGAATATAAATTTTACAATGGTAAAACATAGCATGTTACCTCAACATTTAAGCATCAAGTAAAAAACCCAAGAGAATAAAATCCTTTCACTCCAAAATGCTCCATAAGGTTTAACAATTAGGCTCCAACGAGAGAAATATCTCATAATCCAACCATGCTAAATGAGGGAGAGAGAAAAGCCTTATATAGATTTAACCTCCTCAACCTCTTACAATAAAAATAATAAATTAAGCTAGGGTGGAGTAATCCATGAATAAATCCATTAGCCCTAACAAATCTCTAACCAATTGCTAAGAAATTCTTTATAAAAGATGGTCAATGCCACAAATCAATTTTCAAGGGATAATAATGCTCAATGTCCATAAATATTCCTCAACCCTAAAGTGGACAACACCAAGGTGATCAAATATCATCTTAAACAAAGTATAGGCGTCCTCCAAAAATAACAAGGGATGCCAAGTCAAAAATATTTCATGATGAATGACCCATGGGTGGCATATCCAATTGGCAGGTCTCTGGGGACTCTCTAGGAGTTATTAATTGGTTAAAGGGAACCTTCAGAATGGAGAACTTGCTGCTTTCTTTGAGGAAGTGAAAGGTTTCTTGATTAGCCTTTAACTCAATCTCAATTGCTTGTATATGGAGAACTTAACTCTGAAGCCGATACATTATCAAAGGAAGGGCTCCAAACAGCAGAAGCCTCATGCTGTTGGAATGAATAGAGATTTCTCTGCATGCCAGGAACACATTTCCTCTATCTATGAACAAATTTTCCATACAGGTTACAGGTTGTCTATAGACTTGTTCTGGCTGGTGTTGCATGATCAGATTTCCTGTTTATAACTTCACAGTTTACTAGACCTTTCTAGGTCCATTGCAGCTTATGGTTGGTCTTTCTACTAGAAGGATTGTGAATATTTTTCATGAACAGTATTGGACAGACAACTGCTGTAATATTTTAACACTTGTTTATACTATAAACTACTATGATGGGGCTCTTAGAGATTTTGTGAGCCTCATATTTGAGGCCATTTTAGAATATTTAACAGTCATTCAGAAGTTTCTGCATTTTTGCAAAACAATCCACAGTTTTCTATTGCAATGCCTTAGTCATCTATAGAATGTATTTCTTTTCTTCTCAAAATGAAGATATATTTTTTCCCAAGGGAAAAATTCAAAAATGATTGAATTCCAGTGGGAATAGGACCAAAAGTATTTCAGATAATTCATAGATTTCATCAAGTAAACAAATTCATCTTTGTACCTGGTGAGTAGTTAGCTGCAAGTTGTAGTCATTGAACTCATGCCAAAACCTACAAAATATTCTTTGTTTTGATCTTTTAACTTATGAATTCTGTGTAACCTTGGAAATATTCTCCTTCGCTGAAAGTAAACTAGAATCTTTGGATGAACCAGTCAATGTTTCCATATTTGGAATCTCTTCTAACTAGATACACCCACCAACACCTAATTTTAAGCTTTGTCGTGTGCTCCAACCCTTGTATGCTCTTCAGCTTAGACATGCATCTACTGCTCCAAAGATACAAATGTTTCCATATTTGGCAGCTTTTCTAACTCACTGCACCGACAAACATCTAGCACTTTTCAATGCTCAACCCCAAGCAACAAGCAGCTCTTCTAACTCGCTGCACCCACAAACATCTAACAGTTTTCAACACTCATCCCCAGAACAATAATGATAGGGGTACCTAGCAAATTCATTCAATAAGTGTGATTCAAGATCTGCCTGTGAATGTTGTATGTAAGGGGAAGTCTAACAAAAGGGTTCAATGGGTATCCCTCATTTGTTAAATGCAACGCTCTAAGTTGGGGGAATTCTTAAGTGGGGTATTCTAATATCACATGGCTAAAGAACACTTTCCTTTTGAGAACAATAACCTGGTTCAGTTGTATATACTAGTCCATAGTTAATAAGAAATTCCTATCCTGTTGGTACCAGAGAGAATCAATAGCCCACCACTTACTTCCAAAAAATGATGAGGATTTATAAAATTGCACTATATGAGTTGCATACCCAACCACTCTAGTGTCATCCAGCTCGCCTACCATGAGACATGAAAGGAATTAAACTACCATTACAATTATATTTGTCCAAATATCTGACTTCGAGAATTCCAAGTCCCACCCCACCCATTCTTTGCCCAAATATGGACAATTGTTTATGCACTAATTTATAAATTCCTATATTGATTCCTTCCTAGGTTAATTTGCACGAGTTTTCAACTTATAAATTCCACACCACTGTTCATCTTTTCCATCCATCTACCCACCTCCCATATCTATAGATTCCACAAACCTCAGGTGATAGTTTCCATCCATCTATTCAAGTCCCATATCTTTAAACTTTTGTTTGTTATATACAAATTTGGAAATCAAGTGAAAAGTTTCAGTAATCGAGTATTCATGTTAATACTTTTTTATTTATAGATATGAAATCTTGCATCGATCATGCTTTTTGGGGTCTAAAAAGTAGATGGATTGTCAAAACCCCAAATTTTTTGAAAAATTAATTTTTTTTAAAATACAGATAATTTTCATAAATGCAGTCAACTAATTGTTTAATTAGTTATATGTTACTGAATTCATTATCTGAATTATTTATTTGATTATGTTTATCTTTATAGAACAGTTATTTTTCAGTTAACTGACTTGTTTTCTCTTTGCGACCACAAGGTGGAACTGTCATGAAAATCTCGTCTTACTTAGCTTTCGAGCTAACGCAAAAAGTTTTCCTATTCTTACAGACTTACAGGTAAGAATTTCGGGTGTTGCTAGTCATTAATTCTAAAGCATTCAGATAAGTTCGTCACACAAGAATAGCTCAGTAACGAATATAAATGTTATTCAAATTCATGTGCCTTACGAGGTAAAATCTTTAAGTCATTATTCTTTTTAAAGATGTCATGGAAATACAAGATCTAGTTCTATCTGTATTAATGACAGTTACTCTCTTCCTCTAGTTATAATTTGTAGTTTTTACTGAGTACCAATCTCTGCAATGTTTACCCAAGTTTATGATGATTGTCGTATGTGCATGTCTTAAATCTTTCTTGACAAGCAGGTTAAGAAAAAAATGGCAGAAATGTTACAATAAGAGTCTATCTTAAATTATAATTCTATACCATGTATGTTAGATTAGAATTGATTACTCCCTGGAATATGAAAGTAATGCGCAACACTAAAAAGTCTTTATACCTTGTTGTAACTTCTAAAACTTTTACAGTTTGACTGGGTTACCTCTTCGATACAAGCTGATATCTTTTAGACTAAGTTAGTATGAAAGAACTGTGTTCCTCTACACACAACTTATGTGTGTAAATATAATCTAGTTATGGTTAATAGACCATCTAAGGTCATCTAAGTTAAACATGGAGGATACTAGAATGTTTAACTTCTTCCGTTTGTAACTCAAAAGTTTATAAATATGCAATTACACCAATGTGTAGCTAGAATACTTCTATCAAGATGGGCATCTTATTATAAGAAGGATTCCACTATTTCCTAAATCAAACATTACAAGACATAACCCTTGATAGATTTATAACCAGTGAAGGAATGCATAATGTGTTAGTATTATAATGGTTATTGTTATTGACCCTGCCCATGATTAGCCTTAGGGTATAACTTTTTGTTTAAAAGAATTCTTTGTTAATTGATTAGTGGCATAACCCTTTCCATTACCATGATAGTTTATTAATAGTTTATTTTGCAAAACATAAACAAAAGGGTTAAGAGGTGGACCTCGCCATAGTGATTACAAAGTTTAACCTTGATCTAAAAGTATAAACGTTGGTTGTATCATTATCAAAGTTGTAAAGTGATGGACCGTATTGCTCTCCACGACTTGGATGATTGATATAGTATAGTTGAGTACTAATAATTTCTTTGCTTCCATGCAATCACGTGTAATAGGTTGACTTTGGAGTAATGACTATGGTAGAACCTTTTCAATCAGCAAGAATGATTGGTATCCTTGTCCTCTTGGTGATTGCTTGTCGCAACTATGGAAAAATACCCACCGTGTGTAAATAATTTTCATGGAGACGTGGCTTAACCGTGGCCAAGCGTCGTATGGATATAAGGGCAACCTCAAACCCTAGTTTGGCATTCTACCCATCGCCTTCGGGCCCTCTGGCCTCTCTACTACCATGCTCTTGTCTATAATGTCGTTGCATTTGATGTCGGCAGTCTCCCTGCTTGCTGTTTCTCCTCGAAGCTCGTCCTGAGTGTTTAATGAAGAGATTGTTGTTACAAAACTGTTTGTTGCTTTGTAATGGTTAATGTTACTTGCTCCAGGGTTTTGGCATCGTGGCTAGCTCCATTCCGAATCCTTTGACTATACATAGTTTTCCTTTAACCATGGCCTGGTACTGCGAGTCGTGGTCCTTCATTTTTAGAGTGCTGTAGCATAGGTTTTCGCAGTGCATTGAGTTTTATTTTGGGTTGAGAAACATTACGGCTCTAGGGTTTTTACCTTGTCGGGCCGATGACTGAAACTCTCTATTGCATTAGTTGATGCTATGTAGTAACACCATCTTCCTTGCAGTTGATGAAAGGCTTCTCCTCGCGTTGGTGGTAACGTTTCTTCTCGTGGGAGGCTACGTTTCCGTAAAGCCTTGAGGTAAGTAACCATTTACATTTTTGTTTATCTCTGCGTATGGTTTATTTATTAATTTGTTTATTTTTCCTTTTGAATATGATAATAACATCATCATTCCGCTCTGTTCACAGGTCGATTCATCCTCCTGCACAATTGGTTCGAGGCTAAGGCGCTTGCTTGCTGGTTCACGGTAAGCCTGGTTTCACCATGGCAACTCACCCTTGTTTGGTCCCCTTGGGACATTTGTGGGTTGGTCATCGTGACCTGTAACCCTTGCGGTTTCAGTTTACCCTGTTACTTGGTTTGTTGTTTTTAGTGGAAGAAGAGACCCTGGCATTATGCGGGGTACTTCAGCTCTGGCCGTGACTGTAATTTCTAGTTTTGTTTAGTTACTGTGTAAAATGTATAATTAAAGGATGGCTGCTTATGCCATGCTCTTGATTACTTATAGAAGCTTAGGGCTTTGGAAGGTATTCAGACTCTGTTTAAATCTCTATTGTATATTTTGATATTTGTAGGGTTTTACTCTAAATCGGCCATATAAAAAAAATGGTTTACAGTTTCTTAAAAATTATCTTTATTTATAATTTACTTCTGTAAATTATGGGTTATTAGTTATGTTGTATAATGTTTGGTTAATCTTGATAAATCGAGCATACTATCACTCTGTTGGTTATTTCCTACGTGTTAATGTACTTGATTTTTACCCCATAATAATTTAAATTTATTTGCTAGGGTTTTCTGTACATTACTTTTATATTAATTTACTTTATTTAAAAGAATTGTAAATATTGTTATATAGTTGTTACCCTTCAGAATGTAATGACTCTATGTTTTTACTGAGGTACTTCTGTATCTGTCAGATACAGCTTTTGAGTACAGAAATTATATCTTGTTTACTGTTTACTATAATATGATAAGAACATTACTTATTTACATATTAATATTGTTCTTATAATTATATATTTATTAGCTTGTTCTTTGTTTATTCATAATCATAGAATAAGATAGTATTTTACTATTGTGTTCTTATACTTACTGCACTGAATAATTTATATAGGTACGCTCTGTATTCTATATTATCTGTTTATGTTACAATGTTAATATTTATAAAAAATAAAAGAATAACAACTAACTATGTTCTGCACTTGTTGACATCTTAAAAAGTATAGGTTGGTAGTTGTAGATTTTTGTTTATACTTAGCTAGATAGAACAGAAATGAATGAATAACTTACTTTACTATCCATAAATAAATTCCGATACCAACTAAATTATTTGTAGAAGTAAATCAAGATTCTAGCTATTCTTTCTTTCAATTTGATTATTATACATGCAGTAGTTAAAACTAGAAAGAAGTAGACTGTAAAGTTGTAAAGCATTTTTATTTAGCTTAACCCTACTCTAGTTTAACTATTATACTCTTTTCTTGAATTCAAATAAGCAATAAGATTACTGAAGATAAATACTGTATCAAAAACTATTTATCTACCCACACATACTACTATCAGTAGATAATATAGCTTCTTTCTTTGTTTCTAACAACTTGACAGTCTCGGTCCAGGTTTAACACTACTCCTGGTACAAAAGATATTTCTTTTGATAAAAAAATAAAAGGAAATATTCTATAATTCCACTAACATTTATTCTACATTTTCATCATACTATCTTTATTTATAATTTCACCACCTGTGCTGGAGTATGGTCTAGATCACTCCAGATGAGGAAAAACATAGGTAGGGTTTTATTTCTCATCAAAATGATTCTATTACTAAACAAACTAAGAACAAATTCATTACTAAACCATCTCAATCTTTACATCATAAGCTACCATGCATCATTCAATCACACACAGATAATACACAAAAATTAATAAATAACAGAACTTGTTCTTGAGCTTGGACGACAACAGCAATGGGAGGCCGTTCCTCCCTACCAACTCTTGGAGGGCGCTCAAACAACGACTCCTCAGGACCCCCAAGCTTGCTCTGGTCTCCCTGGATGGAACTAGGTGCATCAATAATCAAGTACCAGTCTTCAGACTCAATACCAATCCTGAACTTATCAGTAAATTCTCTCAGCTAGCAAGTTGTATCAGACGAAGTTACTGCATATTATCTCTCAAAACACCTTCCTTACAGTTTTCCCTTTTCCCCATTGAATTCCTTGAAGTGCATCTCTCCTGAATGATTCTTCTCCTGGAAAATATCTGAGCAAACTCACACTAATACAAAAGCGCGGATTTTTCCATGGAGGTTTTCCACGTTTCATACATTTTGGTGTAAAATCGGATGAACTTGCCGTCACTGTATCGACGATGGTAATATTCTCCGTCGCTATAGCGATGCCTTCCTCCTTCAACGTCGCTGTATCCACGGAGCTCTGTCGCTATAGCGACGGCAATGTCAAGCTGACTTAAGGAAATGTATCCTTTGAAACTCAAGGACCATGAATAAATCCTTAACCTTGGCATGCATGGCCTCTATGTATGATATTTGGCCTCTAAGTTGTAACATGGAACCATTATAAGTTTTTTAGCACCACGGATGGGTCGCAGGACAATAGGAATGGATAAGAGATGAACCTAATCCTTAGTATAGAAAACAATGTTTTAGGTAGTCTACTTAAAGAAAAACACCTCGAACCATTGCACTTGATCTCATGAGAGTATCGCTTTGCTCCAACTTGGGATATGGGTAGGTAGTGCCAACAACATCGCATTGAAACATCACACATGATCTCCTGAGGGTAACCATGGACACCAAGTGGAGACATGGGAACCATTAGAAGTTTTTGTGCACTAGTTTTAGGTATTGAGGTATTAACCATTGTCAGTGTATGAATCTCATGCATTGGGATACATAGGAAATTTTTATGCCTAAAGGTCTAATGATGATGTCTCTAACCACCAAAGATAATCTCTCAAGGTGATGATGTCTCTAACCACCAATGATGTCATATGTTTTTTCTTAAATAAAAAAAAATACTAATTTATAACTCATTCCTTAAATTGTTTAAACTTTATTATATCATATCCCTCCGACGCCTTGTTTAAAATTTCGATTCCAAAATGTATGTGTGATATTTAAAGGTTTATTAACATATGGAAACCAGGCTCGCGGGGATTAATCTATACTAGGCCATTTACCGCCTCCATTTTTGTCCCTCACAACCCTCGCATCTCCTCACAATTTCGTCAGGCCACCCAAAGTCAAGAACAGAACACTTGGAGGCAGATTCAGAGCACCCGTGGTCCTAAATCAGCATACAAGGGTTTATCTGAGGCGTTGAGGTTTTTGACAATCTGCTACAGGCGTTGAGGGTTTATCTGAGGTGTTGAGGTTTTTGACCATCGAACATGTCTGGCCAGGTACGTCTGGTGACGTTTTCAAGTTTTTGGTGCCTGTCATATTACGTCCTCGGCAATTTGGTGCCTGTCAAATATATTTTCATTTCTAAGTTTGCTATAAAGGAGCATACACTCTGTTCTTGATTGATACTGAAATACAAATTAATCACTGCTTATTTTTATTCCAATTGATTCTACTACGTATTGTGGGGGCAATTATAAACCTGCAGTAGTTTAAAGCAACTCGAGTGCTCATAGAGAGGGGTAATTTATAAATTTTGTTCTTTTGAAAATAAAATAAACAATCTTATTTGTAGTTTATTTACCAACAGGCAATTTGTGCTCGAAGTAATCTACAGTTCAATTCATGCGCTAGCCAGGGCTTTAAAAGTTAGGGTTTAGGGTTGCTGCACGCATTAGGGTATAGGGTTTTGGGTTGCAGCATACATTATGTAGTCATGTTAAATCAACAAGTTACAGTATTGCTATCAAAACAAAACACTGGCAGACAAAATTCGTTTCTTCAGAGTCAACGCATAATTTGTTGAGTGTTTAAAGAAGAGAAAGGGGTCGGTGAAAGAAGGATTAATTGTAGCATTATTCCGAAATATAATGAAACGCAACAAAAAGTCCTACATACATTGAGTTCGTCTCTACTTCTTAATTAATTGACCTAGTTGCTTTCGATCTGAACTCACAACCCTTGCAAAAGAAAGCTTTAATCACAGTAAACTTTTAATGGAAGCATCTTACCTGAATTTTCCAAATGCAAAAGTTCTTCCTATGAATATATGACGAATCTACTGCGCAAACGGGAAGAATACGGATGTATAGCAGGCTGCAGGTAGGCATGTAAAAACCAGAAGTTTGTAGGAACCAATCCTTTATTATCAAAATATATTTTCAGCACATGAGCAATACGGTTGAAGAAGAGAACATCTGCTCTACACTAGAGTTAAGAACACGGCTTATACTGCACATATACAATTGTGTAATAATGGATACCTATCAGATAAAGTTGGACTAGCAGGCGGGAAAATATCTGTTGTAAATCGCTGCCAGCCAGCTAGGTTCTCCACTTTCAGCTCAGAGAATAGATAGCTAGATGACAGATACAATCCAATCCACTTTGGTCGATCCTCCAGTCTTATTTCTTCTGTTTAGCAGGTAGATGGAGAGAGAACATAGTGCCCAGACAATCGCTAATTGCTATGGGTTCTGTTTAGATATGGCATATAAAAGATCAGAGCTAATGACGAGTTGATCAAATTTGTGTGTGAAGAGCCAAGTCTGAGTATGTCGAGAACAAGTTCTAGCAAAAACAGTTTCTAGTGTCTTTTGAAACATGTGTTGCCATTTCGACTGATATCTAATAAATGACTACAAGAAGTTTGATATCAGGAAATTGCCACTTATCTCCAACTTCATTTGGAAATTATTTTACCAAATAGGTCTTCCCTAGAGCCCATCTATGCCACACTCCAGCATAGATGTCCTTTGGCCAAGCATCCTGTATGCCTTTAACTCTGGATTTTATCAATTAGTGTGCCTTTTTTCCAGGACTCTGTACCCAGCCTTGCCCTTTCTCCACTTCCTATAAGCCATGCCAATTTAGTTCCAATGCTTTGAAAGTCATCTATCATAGATCTCCTGCATATGCATTCCCTGCTAACCTTTGTGTTTGGCATGCTAACCTTTGTGTTTGGCATTCTAACCTGAATCATGCTAACCTGAATCATGCTAACCTGCTAACCTGAATCATGCTAACCTTTGTGTTTGGAATGATTCAAGGATTTTAAACCCTAGGCTCTTGCACATTTTGTATTTTTTGATCTGCCATTTTACCAGAGGGCTATTGGTTTTGTCCTTCTTGTTTGACCATAGGTAGCTGTTAGATTGTACATTGGATAGTCTTCTGCAGTCATGGCTGCACTTGTGAACAGATCTGGGCATGTCAATTACATCATAGAAATAGTTTGAAGGACAATCCTGAGAATACCAAACCTAGAAATAGTTTGAAGGACAATCCTGAGAATACCAAACCTTTGTTTTAGATATATTAAAGGCCACTACTAAGGTTGACCTTGTACGCCATGGACATTGCACAATGATCTCAAAGTATCCAGTTGTTTTTCTATAATGTACTTACTAGTCACCATTTATAAAAAAGTTGAAAAAACTGACAACTATTCATTATAACCTCACCTCTTCACCAATATAACGAATCTATATATTATACAATGATACATTGTATTTATCGTCTAGCATTTATGAAGTATCATATATTTGCAATATACCTATTTGTGTATATATAGTTAGTCCCTGACAAGTGGTACCAGAGCATGTCTTTCCTTTTTCATTCCACCTCACATTTTTCTCAAAATATGCTTTCTGCAAGTTCTGTACAACAGGGATTCTGAGTGACATCCTCATTGAAGTTGGAGATATGTCCTTTCACTTACACAAGGTTTGTCTCTTTAGCATGCTGGATGTGGACTCGATTGAATGCATTACTTAATATGATAAGCACGTGAATAATAACAATTTTGCCACGTTAGTTTTACTTTCGTGGAAAAATCAAGGGTAAATTATGCATTTTTACAAAAAAAAATTTAAGGGACTTAACCTGGGGGTGAAGGATGGAGCCTCGGGCTGGCCTAACTGTTTTTTCTCTTGGCTGGCTGGTTCCGGCTGGCTGGTTGGAAGGAAACTGGCTGCTTAGCTCCTCGTTTGAACTGGTGTGCCTCAACTAAATTGGGAATCAATCGTGCTGGGTTTCCGGTAGGTAAGCTCTCAGATATTGGATATTTCTTTTCTATTGGCTGGGAAATAGAGTTTAGTTCTTTCTTTCCAACTGAGGGTTCAGGGGCTTAAACAGCGAGATCTCCTATGGTCATGTACACTACTATGGTCATGTTTTGTGCCAAATATTAGGTTATCATTTATTGATATTTCTAGTTTATTTTTGTATTGAATTTCATGGAAACCATATGATAGCTTACAGAACTGTGGGAGATTGACATATAAATTGTCTGTTAAAAACAGGACATTATCGCAAACAAAAGCATACGAGATGCACTTGTATCAGAGGAGAATTTTTGTCGCAGCCATCAGGTAAGGTTCATACCCTATCCATAATAGATACACGTATTATTGCTAGCTGTTGATTCTTAAATACATCCATTTATGTCTGTTAGTGCT
>LPNX010865532.1:50154-69935 GCA_001517045.1 Pseudotsuga menziesii
GTGTTTTCAATCACAGTACATGTCAAGGAGCAAGCTTTATCAAATCACTTATAGGAAGGACTATATCCATTTTGGAGTTGTATTTTCAGTTCTAGATGTCTGTCATTGAAATTGCTGTCAGCTCTTTCGATACTCTTTCATAGAGCTACAATAATTACCTAATGGATGGTGTAAGTTGGTGGTTAGGATAAGTTTAACCTTATTAATAAACCTGCGGTGGGCCTTCTAAGCATAGTGTCAGCCCCTCACCTCTCCTGTATCTGGCTGCTCCCAGGAGAGCACGACTTCTGCAATTCTTGGCAGCCTGTACGATTGGTCACACAACATTTATTGAATAACTTGGCTTCTCAAGAAGGGTCACGATCTGGTTAAGATAGGTCACTGCTCAGGCAAAGATCATGAGCTGCTCAGGCAAAGATCATGAGCTGCTCAGGCAAAGATCATGATTTTGTAAGAGATAACACTGCTCCAATTAATGACCACAGTAGTGTTAAAGAAGATTGCTGCCCAGATTTGATGAGCCCTCAAGGAAGGTTACACTGCTGCCCCCAATGAAGAGATGGGTATCCCTCTTCAATAGTAATGATTCCCATGATTATAATAATATTCCATGCCACAAATGGGGAAAGGATTTGCTGCCCCTCACCTCAAGCACTTCCCACAGTAATCTCTTGCCCTGAAATATAATAAATAAGCCCACGTCTTTAATAGAGACTTAGTGATATGGATGGATTATAGATTATTACCCAACGAAGGAGTAATATGCTTTGGCTCATAAGGAATGATAGGAGTAATGAGCTCACTGCCTTTGTGCCGGTTGTACTGCCTTAAACAATCACACTATTCCTACTGCTCATACATTCTCCAATGAATACCCTGCTTTCCTTCTTCCATGAAGTTTGATGCTCATGCCCTTAGTAGATCAAGAAATTGTTGAGAGTGGATGCGTTGTCCTGAATATTGGATAGATGTGCTTTCCCTTATTTACCTTCATCACATTGAATTGATAAACCTTTTCAAGGAACTGATTTTTTTGACAGGACTCTTGATTTGGATTGAAAAGCTCTAAATTAGTGGCTTTCTCTTGATCCAAAAGATGTAGCTGCTGCTCTAGAATTTTCACTAAATATGGATCTCCAATTTCCTGTCCATGGATGTCATATTTGAGCCTTTTCTTCAGGAAGCACTAGTATCTTAGAGTGTTTCATATTGCACTTTGTCTTGGAGGGTTTAAGGCTGCAGTTGTGTCCTGGAGGAGGCATTCTTAGAGATAAATATTCACTCAAATCACATATTGAAAGATTCACCAGCAAACTAGAGAGTTATTCAAATTTTGGGTTTGAAATTTTAGGTATTTTCTTCTTGACATTCGAGAATGCAACAAAAATACATTTAGAAACAAATTATGTGCAGGTAGAATCTGAGAGTCAGTGTTATCAGATGACCATATATTTTTTTTTTAAAAACTACAGAGAGCGTCGCTATAGCGATGGCTTGCCGTGGAACTTTGCGACGTCTTGCCGTCGATATAGCGATGTCATTCCGTCGATATAGCGATGACTGACCGTCGCAGGTGTTGGGTTTGTCATTTTCATTTTAGGAAGGGCCGTCGCAATTGCGACGTATTCCCGTCGCTATAGAGACGGCCTACCCATGGAAATATACACACAGCAAAATAGAACATCGTCGCTCTTTCCATGCAATTAACGGGTCGTCGCTATTGCGACGAAAAAGTTGCCATGGGAAAAAAAACACTTAGACGTGGCAATATCCACGCTTATCCGTGGATATTGCCACATTTTTTCTGTGGCAAAATTGATCACTTGTACTAGTGTCAGCTCTATTCATTGGGTACTTTTAAAAGATTGCTTAGGTATTTTTGGGTTAGTTGTCATTTATCGAGCCACCTGCTTTGATCCCACTTTCTTGGGGGATCATGACCCCAAATGTAGGGAAGTTTCCGCCTACAACATAGGAAGTGTTTGAGGATGCTGCCACTTGTCTTTTGCTCTCCACCTAGTTCCTTCCACCAGTTTGACCAGTAACACTCTTATTAACAGCTCTCCCAAGCTGTTGTCTCCACTTTTTATTTAGTAATAATAAAATATTCAGAATTACATTCCACTTCTTTTGACTCTGCTGAGTCATTAGTTCCTACTTAGCATTAAATTTAACATAATGTCTTAGGAAATCAAATTAAAACAATTAACATTATTTTACAAAATTGGGGTATGTGACATGGATGATGGAGGCGATGCGCCTCCTTATTCTCTCCTTTGCTGGTTCAAATTATCTGTTTGGTTTGTATTCGCTAACTATAAAAGTGACTTTGGGATATGATCAGGAAATGATCAATATGTTGGATTTTTTCAACGACTTGGGTGTAAACATGGGCATTATTGCGGGCCTCATCAATGAGTTCTTTGTACCATGGGTGTCACTAACAATGGGTTCAATGTTGAACCTGATGGTTTGGTGGTCTGTGATAGGTAGAGTTGCAAAGCCAATAGTGTGGCAGATGTTTATGTATCAATGCTTCAAAGGGAGCTCCATGATATTCATGACTACAGGAATAATCGTGGATTGTGTTAAGAATTTTCCAAGACGTAGAGGTATCATCATTGGGATGCTCAAGGTATTTGTAGGCCTGAGTGATGGCTATCAGTAAGCCTATGATCATCCCTTGCTGGTACTCTTCCCACTTCTGTAGCACTTGTATTGATTCCCATCATTAGGCCTATGGATGCTTCAAAATAAAAGGATGAGATTAAGATTTTTTATATTTTTCTCGTCATGGCCGTAGCGTTGGCTACCTTACTTATGGTTTTTATATTGTTGTAACACTTGTTGGTTCTTCCAGAGATAGTGATTCAATTTTTTGTTGCAATAACAATTATCAACATCTTCTTGCCATCACTCATAGTCTTACGCTCAGAGCTAGGGGATCAGTTCAATGGTGCCTTCGACAAATTGGAAAATCCTTGGAGTACTCCTCACTCAGTATAAGCAATTTTGTTTCACTTCTGAGCATCTAGAACTTCTTAGGCCGAGTTGGGGAAGGCTTCATCTCTGAAGTACTTCTACAGATGTATTCTGTTTCTAGGCCTGTTTTGTTGAGCATTGTCTTGTTAGTTGGGACCGCAGGTAATCTCCTCATTGCTTCTGCACTCCCTATATCCATTTTGAAGTAGAGGTGTGCTTTACTTCAAACATATTACTCTGGATCAAGATGTTTCCACTATTTTCTACCAAAGAAAACATTTATTATCCATATAAATAATTTTTTTTTAAACTAAAAATGGATAGAAAATTAGAATTCAACACAAATTTCAAATTGACTTTTGAACCTAGATAGATAGCAAAAGCTTCTACAGCTTGAAATATTTTACTCACTCATTTCATGCATGCATGCCTTTTTCCTGTACCAAAGATTAATTTTGCAAGTTTTGGCATGAGTTCAATGACTATAGCTTGCAGCTAACTACTCACCAGGTACAAAGATGAATTTGTTTGCTTGATGAACTCTATGAATTATCTGAAATACTTTTGGTCCTATTCCCACTGGCATTCAATCATTTTTGAATTCTTCCCTTGGAAAAAAAATATATCTTCATTTTGAGAAGAAAAAGAAATACATTCTATAGATGACTGAGGCATTGCAGTAGAAAATTGTGGATTGTTTTGCAAAAATGCAGAAACTTCTGAATGACTGTTAAATATTCTAAAATGGCCTCAAATCTGAGGCTCACAAAATCTCTAAGAGCCCCATCATAGTAGTTTATAGTATAAACAAGTGTTAAAATATTATAGTAGCTATCTGTCCAATACTGTTCATGAAAAATATTCACAATCCTTCCAGTAGAAAGACCAACCATAAGCTGAAATGGAACTGGAAAGGTCCAGTAAACTATGAAGTTATAAACAGGAAATCTGATCATGCAACACCAGCCAGAACACGTCTGTAGACAACCTGTAACCTGTATGGAAAATGTGTTCATACATAGAGGAAATGTGTTCCTGGCATGCAGAGAAATCTCTATTCATTCCAATTGCATAAGACTTATATAGTCAGGAGCCCTTCCTTTGATAATGTATTGGCTTCAGAGTTAAGTTCTCCATATACAAGTAATTGAGATTGAGTTAAAGTCTAATCAAGAAACCTTTCACTTCCTCGAAGAAAGCAGCAAGTTCTCCATTCTGAAGGTTCCCTTTAACCAATTAATAACTCCTAAAGAGTCCCCAAAGACCTGCCTATTGGATATGCCACCCATATGCTTAGAACAGAAGTACGCTAAACTGAATCAATGCACAGATCCCTTTTAAATCAATACAAACTAGAATACAGTCATAAGGGAATAGGTCTAGTTTTTATTAGTCATAATATAATACATGTATAGAATACAATATGTGCTTGAAATTTGAATGCTCCAGTCAGCTCTAAAGTCAACTTGCTAGTACTAACAACTTTTAAACCATTGGCTAATCTGATGCTAGTGGTTGCCATGCTATTTATTCCCTACACTGGCTGATTGTCCAACGTCCTCAAACTCTTTAGTTCCCTGCACATTGATTCGTCATGTATATTTGTCTCTTCAGTTTCACATAGTGATTCAGATTTTCCCCTAATGATTCATCTTCCCTTATGTGATATTTGATCTTCCTTTAGTGTGCTGACTGACATGCAAACTTGCTATGCTTCTCATGTGTATTTTCTATCATTCTTGTACTAATGCTATCATCCTCACTTTTCTTTACCCTTCATGAGATTTAACTTCTGCTCCTGAACTACCATGATTTTCTCTTGTCATGCCTGGACTTTAATTCTTGTTGTGCTTGGTTCCTGTCATGGACTTTGTTTGATCATGCTTTCCTCTCTTTGTTGCCTGTGGTGCTTTTTTTTATGTCACAGTTTCCTCTTGTGCTTTGTTGGTGTGTTCCCATACTTAATATTTTCATGGATGCTCCATCACTGGGCTACTAGTCTCTTTTCACTGAAGATCATGTTAGTGGTCAAGGATAGCCTCCGGATATTTAAATAGTATGGAATTTGTCCTTGAATTCGATAGACATTATTATGATTGAGTATTTGTTTCCTATTTTTCACCAGAAATCCTATATTGTTGCTCTATATTGATGAATTTGGAATTTGACATGTCTTAAGATGCTTGTAAAACATGTATCTGAACTTTACTGGTGTCTCCCATTGATAATGAAAAATGAAATCAAGGATATATCTTCATATTCCAGGGCTTGCAATAAGATTAATTTGGAATTGTAATTTGTTTTTCTTATGGCCTAATTTAGAAAGAGATATAATGGCAGGTTTTATTGGATCATGGTCTGGTTTTTCATAAAGGAGAATCAACGATTTACATAAGACAATGATTTTGATTTGGCAGAATTTTAATAGTTAGATTGGATCATAGTGATGAAGAATGGGAAGAGGTACTCATCACTAAATCTCTTTGGTAAGAGTATTTGTAGTATTTTTATTAGCTTTAGTTACAGGGAAAATTGTATATAGCTCTTAGGGATTAGTTTATCATAAATAGTAGTTACTAGTAAGTTGTAATAGTAATAATTATGTATTTTGTAGATTGATATCTATCATAAATTTGTTTGAATATCATCATTGTCAAGAAATAACAATTTCTTAAAGGGTGCTAGCTCAATGGTAGAGCGCCTGCCTAATTATAGGTAGGAGGTTGGTGGTTCGATTACTCCGTGCCCTATCATAAATTTGTGACTACAAAAACGACTAAATTCGCATATATACGACTATTAGTAGCTAATTTCCTGTATCTTAGTCGTATTTATCTTAGTCATTAATATGTTAACATCTAGTAGTTTATTTAGTCGTATATTTGGTCATTAATGGTTGCAATCAGTGACTAAATCAACGACTAAATCAATGACTAACTCAGTAACTAAATCAATGACTAAATCTATGACTAAATCATTAACTATCAATGACTAAAACAATGACTAAATCAATGACTAAATCATTGTCTATCAATGACTAAATCAATGACTACTAAGTCAAGCTATTAATGACTAGTGAAATACGACTAGCTATAAGATAGTGGAAATTTTCTACTATTAGTCACCGACTAAAAAATAGTCATTTATAGCCTAATTTTAGTCATTTTTTTAGTCATTAATTTCTCATTTTCTACTAGTGATAGTATAAATAGGAGTGCAGAACACGGTAGAAAGGAATTTTTTTCCTAGTGAAATGAACAATGGACTATTTTGTAAAATAGCTACCTCTTTTCTAATAAGAAGGATGTTTTTTTTAGAACAAAGGACATGCGCATATATTTAATCGGAATGTCTGGAATCCATACTGTAGAACTATTTCTTCTTCCTTATGTACATCATACAATGAGATTGTTCTAACCTCCTGGAAATATTTCCTTGGCCATGAATGTCTGATGTCTGTATAAATGTCTGTGTTGACAGGGTAATAAATAGTTTAATTATATTCTAGCTACGTCTAGTATTCTTTCTGTTGTGAATGTGATTATTGTCTTCGCATGGCTATCTGTTAGACCTTTATGAGTATTTACAGTATATTACTCTGAACTCTAAATTCGCTCCCTATACGGGGATAGAATAGTTTAGTTTTAGATCTAGATTAGACCTGCATTTATCTTAGGCATCTACATTTCATTCTTTAAACAAAAATTACATAAACGATGGACCAGGGAATAACTAGTAAAATATTAGATAAATTAATATACGGTAGCCGGAACCGTGAGCCGGATGGATTCTCCACACCAAATGGTGTCTGATATAATTGGGATTGGTCACCAGGGAGAATCACTACTATTTGGTAACTGGGATTTTTCCATACATCAACAGTTTTGGTGCTAGAAGGAGGGATGCCAGTGCATGGGTAGTAGAGGAAATACGTTCTTCAGAGAAGATTACATTGGAAGAACATCAGAAAATACTTTCCCTGAAGATATTTTTCCTAAATTTAAAGAACATGAATAAGAACAGACAAGTTCTGGAGAAGAAGAATCAGAACATTTGTATGTTGTCCCATTTAAGGAAGTAAATCAATTTAAGAGATATACTAGATCATACATCAAGAAACTTGGGGGGTCAAAATTTATTCCCATGTTACCTAGAAGGAACGCTTCCAAGAAAGTAGCCTCATACACTAAGGATTCATTTCTTTTGGAAAATTTGGAAGAACTGGTAGATCTATTCATCCAAGATATTGTTCATCCTCTTGATCAATTGGATTCTGAATCCCCTGCAATTTTAGTTTTCAGTCAATATCCACCACAATTTCCAACTCCAAATCATGGTTGTTTTTCATTAACATGCATGGAGATAAAGAACGCCACTCAACTTGGCTGTTCCATTGCATGATTTTCCAAAAAACCCAGAAAAGGTTTTACCAAATTTTGATCGTGGAAAAGGTGTTTCTGCAAAAGATCACTTAAAGAGCTTTTATCTGGATTTGAATCTCTTAAATGTTGACCATGAAGATATGGTTTGCATATTTTTTCAATATACTTTTGAACCTAAAGCATATTCATGGTAGTTTATTTTGCAAGCTAATTCAATAGTAAATTGGGATGGTTTTGAAAGGGAATTCTTAGGTAAATTTGGAAACCATAAGACTGTATCCACTTTCATGAAAGAATTGTTGTCTATGAGGATGGAAAGCAAAGAAAAGGTCAAATACTTTAATAAGATATTCACCACTTTATTGAATAACTTCATTGCTACAACAAAACCAGCTGAAGAGTATCTAATAGAATATTATATTACAACACTTGATCCACCAATAGCAATGTTTGTGAAAAGGGCTAGTAAAGTCACATTGGTACAAAGCTATGAAGATGCTAAGAAAGTAGAGGTAGATATGGATAGTATAGAAAATAATACTCTAGAACCTGAATAAAAACATACCACAAACAAAAGGCCTTTGCTGTTAACTAAGCCCAAAGAAGAACACTCTAATGAGCAAGAGGATGTGGTGAAAATGGCGCAGAAGTTGTAAAACAAAATAGTAGACATGGAAAAGGATAAGGGAACTAGTTCTTATAGAAAGCCATTCAACCCTTATTACAAAAAAGGGAAGAGAGTGGACAACACCAACCATTTGTGCATAGTTCTAATATATTAAATTTTAACGAGGTAGGCATGGATCACTTATGTACCTTTCACCAAGAACCTCATTGTGAAAAGAGTTGTCCATAGTGGTTTAATTCAATGACTCTGGTTATGAATTAGTTGTTAGATACCCAACTAAAAGATCCTGAAGAGGAGAAAACTCAAAGTCCAGAACAAACAAATGAGGAAACCACTATGGTATTATGGGATTGGGAACCTACTTTGGGGTTTAGTGAAGATGAACCTGCCGAGGAGATTCAAGTGTCATTAGTTAATGTCACAACTAGAAGTAAAGGGCCAGTAGTGGATGAAATTTTATTACTGCCTAAAATTAAGAAGATGAAAGAAAACATGGAGAAAATTCTGAGTACTACTCAAACAACACCTAAACCTAATCTAGTAAATATAAAAGAGACAATCCCAATAGTCAACAAGCCAACGAAGACACCAATTAATAAACTTGTGGGAAATTTGACAAATAAAACAGAGATTGCTAAAGAATAGGGCATGGGGTATGATATCATAGAGGACATTAAGAAAATGAAGGAAAACATTTCTCTATTTGAACTATGTAATTTTCCTCAGCAAAGGAGGAAATTTTTGGAAGCTTTTGATCCACATCCCAGCTGTATCCCAGAAGCCATTGGGTCTGATGATGAAGTAAATGAAGCAAGCATTGGAGGAAAGTCTAAATCTCATAATTTACCTTTTCTGTTGTCATTTGATATTTTTAATCATAATGTACATAAATGTTTTGTATACTCTGGGGTTTCATCAAATGTCATGCCACTTTTAATATGTAAAATGATTAATGGACAACCCATACCATATCCATCTCGGATAATTCTATTAGACAGATCTGCTGTCAAATTCATAGGGGAAATGAAGGATGTTTGATTCGTTTGTTTGCAGATCCCAGAGTTTGTCAGTTTATAGATATTATGGTAGTGGATATACCAGAGGCATATGGATTAATTTTAAGTAGGGACTGGTCAACGAAACTAAATTGTTACTTTGTAACTAACTGGTCTCACATGTGGCCGCCACACAAAAATAGTCAAAACCAAATTAAAATACCGAGGGAATCACACATGAAGTATAATGTAACTCAGTTAGAAGAGAAGAATGAACCTATGAACTTCTCATCTTCAGTTTTAGGAAACTATTTTTTTAAACTTGAACCAGGAAACTACCAAGATGAAGAAGTCGGTTGTGAATCAGACACATAGTCCGATATCCTTCAATTCTCATGGGCTGATGGTATTGATTGTAATATAGTAAACTTAGTGACTAACATAGGAGATGATACTAACCAGGTAGAGTTAGAGGATAGATTTTGTTTTATGTATTTTGACAGTTCTAATAATCAAGAGGGATCAGGGGCGAGTTGCATCCTATTTGATCTAGATAAGAATAAACACTTTCTCTCTTGTAGACTGGAGTTCGAATGCACAAATAATTTTGTTGAGTATGAATCTCTAGTTCTAGTCCTAAAGAAACCCATTGGGTTAGGAGCAAAAAATTTGAAAGTTTTTGGTGATTTTCAGATAGTTGTTAGACATGTAAGAAACACCATTCATTGTCTATATCCACATCTTAAAGGATATCGGTATGAGGTATGGAATTTGATTATGGACTTCAATGATTTCAATATAAATGCAGTACCTAGATTGCAAAACGTTGCACCTGGTTTATTAGCTACTTCGACATCTATATTAGTACCAATTAATAACAAATGTTCTATTGAATTGATTTTCAGGCCACAAGTACCTGACAATGTTACAAATATGAGGGTATTTGATCATGATGAGCAAATTATCAATTTTTTAACGAATGAAGAATCTTTTAAAGAATCAATAATTGATGAAGAAGAACATTTGTCAGGTTTACAAAATGAAGATGTAGTTGAGGGAAATTCCATGCCTAAGGTAGTAAGAACCCTCGAGGGGATGTTTGATTTTCAGATTAAATTAAGAAACCATCCAATGTAAATACGAACAATTCATCAATGCAACATGAGTTGGTCAATCGAGGATTAGAAGATGAACCCAAATATGTCAATTTGGGAAAATGTTGAGCACCTAGAGAAAGATGTAAGTTCATCCAATTGTTTCAATCATTATAAAGACATCTTTTCTTGCACATATGAAGATATGAAGACTTATGATACTTGCATCATCCATCATGTGATTCCCATAAAAACAGGGGCGAAACCATTTCAACAAAAGCTTAGAAAGATGCATCCGAAGTTAGAACCTCTGATCCAAAACGAAGTAAAGAATGTACTGGACGCAAAGATCATCTTCAAGGTTCAACATTTTGAATGGATGGCCAATCTATTTTCGATGAGGAAAAAATCAAGAGAGATAAGATGGTGTGTTGATTTCAGGAACTTAAACAGAGAATTTGTTAAATATAACTATCCAGTTCCACCAATGGAACAGATTTTGCAAATTGTTTCAGGCTTAGAAATGTTCTCCCTATTAGATAGATTTTCAGGTTATAACCAAGTGTTAGACCAACTAAAGACAACATTTCGTATAAAGTGGGGAAAATTCGATTATAGAATAATTCCTTTTGGCCTTGTGAACGTCGAAGCCATGTTTTAGAGATCCATGGACATTGCATTCATTGGTTTAAGTGGCCACTATGTGGTAGTGTACTTAGATGATGTAATAGTTTTCTCCAAGAGAAGAGAAGACCATTTTTTCACTTGAAACATATTTTTGACCACTGTATAAAATATGGTGTATTTGTGAACCCAAACAAGAGCATCTTTGCAGTTCTAAAGGAAAATTGTTGGGACACATAATCTCAAATAAGGGAATCTCCATATATCCAAATAGATTTGAGGCTATAACTCAAATTCTCATGCCCCATAATAAGAAATCTATGCAATCATTTATGGGCACAATAAATTTTGTTTGGAGGTTTGTCCCTGATTTTGCTCAAATTGTGAAACCTCTGCAACAAATGGTGAAGAAAAGTGTACAATTCAAGTGGATTGACATTGATAAAGCTTCCTTTAAAGATATCAAAACAACAATATATCATGCACCTTCTTTTATGGGTCCAGACTTTGAAAATGACTTTATTTTATATACCTTTTCTTCTGACAACTCTCTCACATTAGTGCTTATGCACAAAGGAGAATTGGGAGACGAATACCCAATATCATTCATGAGCACTATGATTACCCAACCATGGATAAACACGCATATGCACTTTTCAAGGCAACAGAACAATTCAAACCCTATATTTTAAAAAATAGAACAAAAGTTGTAGTTCTTGACCCGACTATTAGGTCTTTTTTTGTGCAGAAATAAATGGGTGAGAGAAGAGGGAATTTGGTGACTTACCTACAAGAGTACGACTTGGAATTCAATCCAGATACCATCATCAAAGGTCAAGGGTTGTGTAAATTGATATCATAAAATCACATTGATAAATATTGTGAGTGGGAGAATGAAGCTGAAGTGAACTTGATTGATGTATGTCCTATCTTTACTACTCCTAAATCTTGGTACAAAGATCTGGTGTACTATCTTCAACAAGGATATCTACTAGAGCATTGGAACTCCAAGAAGAGAATGGCACTTCATTTGAAGTCAAACTCCTATCAAACAACAGATGCAGTGATTTTTAGAAAAAAATTATGATGGAGTTTTCCTCAGATGTCTGGAAATAGAGGATGCCTCCAAAATAATGAAAGAATTCCATGAAAAACTAGCAGGAGGACATTATTCTGGGGACAACACAGCTTATAAGATACTCAAAGCTGGATATTACTGGCCAAATTTTTTTAAGGATTCCCATGCCTATGTAAGAAAATGTGATGTATGTCAAAGAAGTGGTGGCAAATTGTCAAAAGCGGTGAGGCCGCTACAACCTATTACTATTTCAGATCCATTCGAATAGTGGGGCATAGATATTATTGGGGAAATCAATCTGAATTATTTATTACAGTATCGTTCTATCCTTACTGCTACATATTATTTCACATGATGTGTTAAGTCGATTCCATTGCACAAAGTGAACGAGGTTTGGAGTTCAAATTTCCCTCGTGTTTGATAATGCATCTTATTTGTCATATGTTAAAATTACTGAGTTTTATTATTAAAGGGGAATTAATTTACATTACTCATCTAATTATTATGCTCATGGAAATGGTTTAGCAGAATCAACAAATAAAAACCTTATCCAAATTTTGAACAAGACCGTTATTGAAAATCAGAGAAATTGGCACTCAACCCTTCCAAATGCACTATGGGAAGATAGGGTCACCCCAAATAACTCCTTAGTATTTTCTCCCTATACTCTAGTATATGGAAAAAAATCTATTTACCCCCTAAACATTATGCTCCCATCTTCACAATTAGCTCAAGCATCAAGGGGTTTTATTAGTGAAGTTTTACAAGCACAAATTGACACTTTGTTAAAAATGGAGGAATTACGACAAAATGCTAAAGATAATTTCAATCAACCTCAAGTTATCATCAAGATATGGTTCACCAAAAGAAAATATGTCACAAGAAACTTTGATGTAGGAGACCTAGTTTTGAAATGGGATAATCCTCATGCAGAGAAGGGAAAACACAAAAAGTTCCAACATTTATCGATTGTCCCTTACCTACTCACTGAAAAGTTAGGCCCTGTAACTTTCAAAATGCAAGATTTACAAAACCAGGAAGAAAGTCTTCCTGTAAATAGACTTTGTCTCAAACATTACTTTACTTAGAGTTCTAGAAATCCTTTTTATATAAATAAACTTGATGTTATTAATTTTTGTTTCCAATATGTTTATTTTCCTGTTTATTTCACCTTATTTCATAGCCTTATTTTGTTTGCTTTTAATAAAATAGCTCAATTTTTTGGTGCTTGGAAATATAGGCATCTATTTAAAATCAAAATATTTGGATGTTAGGAATTGCTTATGGGAAAGAGAAAATGGTAAAGTTCGATCATAATGAGGTTCTTTAACTGTTGATAGACGATGGAAAGGGAAGCTTGTCTTCATGAGGTCTGGAGTACTATCTTCGGGTTTCATCCATTCTCACATTAAGACCTGTCTCAGGAAGCATATAATGATGGACCCATGGAAAGGAAGCAGTTATGAATGATGAATGGTATTCAAAATGATCCCATTGCTATAAATCAAAAGAAGGACAAAAGGATTAGATTGAAAAGTCATTTCTCTGAAATATTCAGTCTTCAATTAAAGAAATGATGCCCAAGAATTAAATCACCAGCCCAAAAGGGTTGTCAAAACAACAAGTATTAGCAAGGTTCTTCTCCGTACGTGAGCATGATAAGAAAACAAATTTGTCACTCACAAAAAGGACATTGTGGATGGAAAAACCTATATCAAATTATCAAAGTAAAAGGAATAATCAGAATACCTTTTCAGTAAAAATAAATCATCAAAAGAATTCTCATAGCATGGGAATGAGGAACAAACAAATACATCAGTCTTACTCTGTTACGATCCTATGAAGTCTTATCTGATGGAAAATTAAAGACAAGGAGGTAAAATTAATTTCATACTTTGACCCCAAGAGAGTTATCAAGACATTGAGCTCTTGTTTGCCTTACTCCCAAAGAAATGGTATCAAATGTGGTGCTTGAAAGTTGATTCTTTGAATCGATCTGGTTTTAAAAAGTCATGAAAAATTCCTGTAACTAATAATTGAACATGTGTATTATAGTACCATATATAAGTCTTATTATTCAAATAAGTTTTTTCATAGATATGTGCTCACCAGCTAGTCGCCAATTGTTGTTGTGGAACTGTTTCCCCAAAAATTTTACATTTTAGGGCCCCTCCTTCCATTTTGATTTTTATACTTGTTTCCCAACTCAGATAAGCCCTCCCTGCATACCTAGTCTTTCCTAGAAGCTCGAGTAGAAGGTTTTTTCCTAAGTATGAAGTGTCATTTCTGCTAAAAATTCTTAGGCACGACCTCAGAAGAATGCCTTACATAAAAGGTATGCTTTCAATTTCATATCTGACAATGACTGAGAATAGCTCTGACATAGATCAATGACCCAGAAAGAAGAGGGAGAGGAAAAGCAGAAGAAAAAAGATCAAGGTTGTTCTTGAAAAAGTTAGAATCCCGAATTCTTCTTTCCACAATTTGAGATCCGATGGACTAGAAGGTTTCTGCACAAATCGACGGCTCGGAAAGGTGGAAGCGGAAAGGCAGAGGCGATAAAGCCAAAGTTTAATTTCGGAAAATATTGAATTTTTGTTTTCCGATTTCCGCCTTCGAAAAGGCGGAGGCAAAAGAGGTAAGATAAGGTTTTAATGTTGAAGTTTTTGGAGTCTCACTCTATAGTCTCTACCTTCCGCAATCTGCAGAGGAAAAAATACGGAAAGGTAAATTTTAACGTCGAAAAAGTTGGAGATCTGCTTTCCGATTTCCGGTTAGCGGAAGGGAGAATGCATAAAGGAGGAATTGAAAGGTTTAATTTTAAATTCATGGAATATTAGTGAACACATTTTCCACTTTCCACTTTTTGGAAGTGTGAAGGTGGAAATGTTAAAGTTTAACTTTGAAATATTGGGGAATCCATTTTCCGCTTTCCGGAAGGGGAGATGGAAAGCTGTTGTCGAGGCCGCATGATAGAAACGGTTCAAAAATTTCCCGGTCCATCTTTGAGAGGATCTGAGCTGTCTAACCTTTGTTTTGTTGTGACCGTGAATCATTGGGGAAACTAAGAAATATTCCTCCCAAAACTTAAACTAAGTATAATTGATGCATAACATGGCGCTGGTCATTATCTGTCTTCTGTTTAATAATCAGTGCATTTCATTAAATTAAGATAATGTGAATAATTGTTGTTTCTAGATCAGATATACCTCTCATGATGTTCTCTGTATGTATCATAGGTATTATTGTTCACCAGGAAGATGGACGAACCATATATGGGAAAGTTTTAGATCAATGATGAAGATCTGCTATGGTATTCAAAGATGCGAGAAAATAAAGAAGCATGAAACAAACACCGGAGCAGGGGTTCGATCAGTAAGAAACATCACAGGTGGAGGCACAGGAACATGACTGGTTCTTGAGCCAACAAAATACAACGCAAGCACATGAGAAGCTAACGCACGAACCGCATGTATTTCCAGCAGGGCAAGGCCATATAAATTTTTGTTTGTTTTATGAAATCATTGTTTTCTGCTAGGTGGGATAATAAGAAACTTGGGAATCTCTTGGGTTAAAATCAGAGATAGTATAAACAGGGGTGCAGAACATGGTATAAAGGAATTTTTTGCTTGGTGAAAAGAACAATGGACTATTTTGTAAAAGAGCTACCTCCTTTCTAATAAGAAGGATCATTTTTCCAGAACAAAGGGTCTGTGCAGATATTTAATCAGAATGTGTGGAATGCATACTGTAGAACTATTTTTTCTTACTTTTGTACATCATACAGTGAGATTGTTCTAACCTCCTTGAACTATTTTCTTGGTCATGAACGTCTGTTGTTTGTATAAATGTCTGTGTTGATAGGGTAATAAATGGTTTAATTATATTAGAGCTACCTCTGGTATTATTTCTGTTGTGAACGTGATTATTGTGTTGGTATGGCTATCTATTAGACCTTTATGAGAATTTACAATATATTACTATGAACTCTAAATTTTCTCCTTGGTTGGGAATAAAATAGTTTAGTTTTAGATCTAGATTAGACCTACATTTAGCTTAGGCATATGCATTTCATTCTTTAAACAAAAATTACATAAACAGTGGACTAGGCCGTCACTAGTAAAAGATTAAATAAATTAATCTCTGGTAGCTAGAACTTTGAACCGAATAGATTCCCCACACCAAACTATGTTTGATCTAATTGGGATTGTTCACCAGAGATAAACCCTACTATTTGGTACCTGGGATTTTTCCAGGCATCAATAAGTTGCTAGGTATAAAATTGCAGTCAAACTGATGTCCCGCCTCTGTCTACCATCGAGATATCGATCTGATCGTTTTTTTCTTCCTGGGGAAGATAATCTTCACTTTCATCCCCGACAACAATACTAGAAGATGTTTGCGCTAAAGTTAACTCTTGATTGCAGGAGAGTCAAGCTTAATGCATCTTAATGTTCAAAGTAAAGGTTGATTGATTTGAATGGATATGTGGTTGTGCAATGGAGTTAAGAGAATATAACAGAAAAACTAATTGAAAACATCATGTCCTCTGAAGGAAATTGAGTAACTGGACTAGAATAAGAGTTATATCAATGATGAGTCATGATAAAAACCGATTGCTAAAATAGAGAACAAACAGTTCATTATACATAACATAAAGAACCTTGTTAAGAAAAACATTCCAAACATGGAATTTGAAATACTAAATTCGGGCATGGGAAATCACAACAAAAACATTGTTGATCAGGAATCCATAACTAAAACTAGTTAAAACATAACTGCACAGTATTCATATTTAAATACAGTTTAAAACAAGCTCATACTGGATAGAATCCCACCCTAGATTATAGGTATTCAATAGAAAATACAGAGCAAAATCCTCACACCTTCCAATACATGGCTCATTGAATCCTTCATACAACACTCTCCGCCTCTGAGTTGGAACTCCACCCCTTTACATTCAAAATAACAATATTTTATAGAGAAAATACAAAGAACAATCTATTGCCTAGCCTTTGCGAATGGAGTCTATTTAAAAATAAATGACTTCTCAATTAAATCACAAAAAAGATATGGAAAGACTCTGTTTAGCTGCTAGCTAAGCCCTCGTTCAATGCTTGAAAATCCAGAAATATTTGAAAGGACTCTATTTAACTGCCAGATAATCCCTCGTTCGCTGGTTCAATGCTAGAAAATCTGGAATTTGTTGAATTAGTTGATAAATTACCCAAAAGATGCATCAAATTTAAAGTTGGTTACTAATGTTGATTTTATTCCTTGTAAAAATTGATCTGCATACCTCTTTATTGTCTTAGATTCGGATGTTTCTCCACTCTCTTGAATTTGTCAAAACATGTGTTAAGAAATAATGCTTGCATTTTATCCTCTACGACTACCTTTGATATGTTTGTGCTTCGACGGATAGGTGTGATACTATGGCGTTTAAATTAGATAAAGCCCAAAATTTTATGAAATGAAATCTTGTATTTTTAAATAAAAACCAACATGAGACGTTAAGATAATGGATTGAAAGCAATGGATTTATGAAATAACATAATCATTTAATTTTTAATAAAAATTATAATTTTAATAAAAAAGATAAAATAATAATTTGTATTAAAACCACAATAATTATTAAAAATCATATTACACATAAGATTTCGATTTTGACCAAAAGGTGAAAACATTCACTGATAAAACCTTAAATTGGAGAACTTGGCAAGTTAACATAAGAATTTGAGGCTTTGTCAAAAGGTCAAAAGCCTCTCCATATTTCCATATTTCAGGGATTTTGGATTGGGATTGAAGAGCCTTTTCAAATACTTCATCATTACTTCAACAGTTTCCAATAGCCATCAAGCAAGACATGCATTTATGAAAGTGTCAAAAACTTCATCAAATCACCATGTGTGGGTTTCAAGACCCAAGTTTCCATGTGCACAACATAACAATTGAGTCTTCATGGTACAATTTAATGAGTAAGAGTGTTAGGGATTCATGAGGGATGCAAAATCTCTAAGAGATATTATACCATAATTTATGTGGGTCCAAGACCCAACCATTCATGTACAAGGATACCATTAGCAAGTGGTTCATCATTAGCACATCCAAGATTTTTATACAGACACGAGCCATATCATCTTCAACAAATGACCATAGTATGGGTCATTTGTACCACCTAGTGCTCCCATGTCATCAACAACCACAACCTTTATCATTAATGCATTTAGACTTGACATCAATGACAACCATGCTCAACAGAAGGGTGGGTCAATATAGCTCTATACCACTCAGTTACAAATCTGCAACAAATAAAGGTACAAATCCCATTCAAATCCAAGTGGGTACTTCTACTCAACACCAATCCATTATGAATTTGTAGAAGAAAATACACACCAACTACACGTTTGCAACAAATAGAAGTGAAGGTGAACTTCTTTTCTAAAATATTTATTTTAATAATCCAAAACATTTCTAGGTGGGTACAACAATCAACTCAAGACCAATCAACCACAAATGGGAGTTAAAGGAAATTTTATTCCCAAAACTTTTATTTTAATAATTCTAATCATTTCCTCACCTGAGCATGAATCTGAATCAATGCTACGTGGGTACAAATCAAGGCCAATCAACTGCAAATTTGTATAACTCAATTCCAATTAACTCCAAATCTACAACAAATGGAAGTGAAGGTAAAATCTATTTCCCCAAAAATATTTAATAATATGAAACATTTCTTAACTCATCATAGATCCCTATCAAAGTTATGTGAATGCAACTAAAGGTCTATCAAGTGTAGATATGTACAGGGTGGGGGAGAAAAGTTGCTTCCCTTTTTCATTGAAACATGAACATAAGCATGTTGTTTCTTTTGGAATGTGTATTCACTTCAAGAATGTACATGTCTTCTTATCTAAATAGATTTGTCCATTTTGGAAACTCTAGGAAATCCATTTCCGCATGGAGAATAAGTTACCATGTCATTTTTAATTGAAAACAACAAGTGCATTAAAAATGTGTGTGCATTTCTAAGCATGCATGAGTTAGGAACACATGTACATTCCTCTGTGTAAAAACATGTAAAAATGAACATGATTATTATTCTATGTTTCTCTTACACCCCCAACCACCTCATAATGTTTTCCCTCTCCCAATACAAGTCTGGTTTAGATAACTAGTCCCAATCTCAATAGAAAAAAGTTGAAGGGACATTACCATCTTTATCACTTGACAATTTGCAGAGAGAAACTCTCATTTCCATGTATATTTGATTTGAAATGACATTTTTTTATGTTTTCAAGATTTAAGAAATTTAGAATTACAAAAATTGTCACTATTTAATTGCAGTTGTTATTTCACCATAATTTTGCAAAACCCTTATTAAAATCCAAATCTTGATCACCCACAAGACCCATAAACTAAAATTAATCAATGTCTATATGAACTTATAAACTTAATTAGGGGTGTTAGGAACACAAGAGAGCCACTCCATATTTCATTGGCCACCTCACCTAACACCTTTGTAGCTTCCATTGACCATGATTGTGTCCGATTATCTAATATATCAAAATATAGGGTTAGGATGACATAGCCACTACTTATATGGAATTAGTAAGGATATTATCAAATAATTGAATATATTCAAACAGATTATTGTTCAGTTGTTCATTGACTCTAGAATCAACCAACTACCTGATCCGAGAAAGAGGCATATTTGCATGGGTTGGTGCACAATCAATGATTGGAGAGCCTACTGGATGGACTAATGATTTATCATATTTGATAAAATTCCCTACATGTATAGGTAGTTTCCATTGTATTTTCCTCAGAAATTATGGGTTGAGTTCATCCTTGGTGTCCATGTCAATTATTTTAACATTCGTGAATTTCAAGGGGTTGGTATTTGTCATGCTCATGCTTAGGATCAAGCAACCCTTACTTTTAACACATTGAAAGGATTTCTCGCTCCTAGGAATATACCCAAGCCCCCCCGCCCCC
>LPNX010865532.1:70190-98048 GCA_001517045.1 Pseudotsuga menziesii
GGGGCATACTTGCATGGAAATATTACATTTTTTTGAAAATGATGGCGGCAATAGTTTTTGTTGTCCCATTTTTTTTAATTATTACAATGATTATAAATTTTTAATTTATTTCTCTTGACGTATGCCGAATCTCTAATGAGACACTCCTATATATTAGAATTATGATCACGCGATGCATAAATTTATTTGTCCATTGCAATCCTTTGACACGGTTAATAAAACTTATTAGTGTGGAAGCTGACATAGTCAACTATCAACCAAAAGCTAGCAACCATAATCAGAATGTTACAATCCATTTTTGAATAAAATTTATGTTCACAATGCGCTCAAGGACAAATATTCTCTATATGATTTTATTGTTGGTAACTTAAGTGTTGAATAGTTTTTCAAACACCCATCTCACATAGATTCTAAGGAGGATTAATCTTTGACTACCAATGATGTTAAAAAATATTGTTTAATTGATTATTATGTGAATATCCATTACTCTAATAGTTCTTATCCTTCCATCCAACATTTTTTCTTCTTGATATGAGAAACTAATGGTGAAAATCAAACTACTCAAAAAAATTTGGAATTCACGTGTCGACCCATTTATCATTAAGGTAACAATATATTTATTCATAGGAGTTTACGTATTGCATAGTATATCTTAGTTATTTATTATGTAACACATTTTCCTTTGACCATCTACAACTTCTTGTACAACTAGTTTTTAAATATAAAACTCAAACCTTATTCGGTGTTTTATACAAAATTTATTTATAACCTAGTTGTTGTGTACTCTATTTACAGTAAAATGTATGAAATGATGTGTTCCACATTCAACAATTCTACCAATATAAATAATTTTTTCTCATAAACAAGATCTGAATATTGTTGTCCTAGGTGGAATAATTATTCTTGGCATCCATATAGGCGCATTGAATTGGAATCCCAAATGAGGATAGCATATTTTCTGTACTCCCCTTTGATGTGGAAATACACGTCAATACTATTGATGTTGTTATTTCACTAATCATTCAAGTAGGTCGTAATCAATCTAGTGTCTGTAATTGCCCATAAAATAACCATATTAAACTTTGATATCATGTGAGAAAATATTAAAACACTATAATTGGATTAAACAAGTACTAATACTATGTTCAAAATCACACAATGTGATTTCTTTTATCTTAATTATTATGCTTTAAAAACAATTATAGACACCTTGAAAGGAAAACATAGATATCCTAGAATTACAACACAATAACTTCAACACTACAAAACTAGATAAACTTGAGTGCATTAGATTAGATTTCATGTTTCCTAAGTATGACACAATGATTTCATCATGTTGTATAATTAAAAGTTAATATGAATAATATAACGTTCATGTGTCTACTTGATCTGGGTGCCTAGGTGCACAACAGGGAAAACAATTCAACTGAATGAATTGAGTATTGTTATGGAGGAAGCATAATAATAACAATCAAAGCATGAAATACACTACACACTAAAACATACACACACACACACATACAACATGAAAGAATTTGACCCAATCTATGTTACTTCATTACTGCTCTACTACCTGCTTATATTAAAATAATGTACATGCTTAAATAGAGTGTTGAGAACACTTGGTTTGTATGCCTTCTAGGTTCAGTTACAAGAGAAGTTGGAACAGTTCTAGAATTTCAACCGTTATAGATGATTGGAAGACATATAGATAATATGTCATAGTTCGTCGGTCGACGGTGTTGACGATTCATGTCGAGGTGCAGAACATGTCAAAGTTGTTGTTGAACCTGTTGAGGTGTGGAACTTGTCGAAGTCGATATTGAACCTGTCAAGCTCATGTTGAGGTATATGTTGGAATCTCTTGTCTCTGAAAAACAATGCCAATTGTTGGGTGGATCATACGTCCTTCCTTAAGAAACAATGGTCTCCATTGTTTGCTCATATAGATGAGGAAAATGTTTGGTTATTTAAGTAGAAGAGTACAGTTTTCCTTGTGCTTGGAGTTGTCTGAATTTATCCACTTGAAACAAGGGAATTGCATTCATCCTTGTATGGTGTATTTGTCATCCCACAATGGTGTCATAAGGAAAAGGATCCTGAACATCTGGATGGATATTTTCGGGTTTTGTTTTCTACAAGTCGTTCTATTCCAACAGTGGTGTGTGGTATGGTTGGAGTAGATCCACATCAAATACTCGACGTTGACCCAAGAATGAAGGAATGTTGAGAGGCAAGAGTTTTCTCCAATCTACTTAAGAATACTGTACAAACCTGTTGAGGCCTGAAAAATCCTAGGCGATAATAGCAAGGGATTCTCCCCAGTAAACGTTCCCAACTAGCCCGTTACTGTTTGGTATGGGGAATCCGTCTGGTTTGCGGTCCGACTACCGTAGGTCAAGTAACCAAAATAAAGGGTTTTACAGGTTACAGCCCGATCCACTGTGTATCTTTTTTAGTTTTTTAGTTTTAAGTATGAGATGCAAATGCCTATCTAAAATGCAGATTGATAGAGAATATGAGGAGCGGTCACAATGTGATGTGTAGGTTCTTATCTCTCATCTTAACTCTCTTGCATATAAATCACACACAACAAGAAAACTAAACTAACTTAACTAAACTGTCCCTAGGGAGCGAGATTATCATTTAATGAGTAATATATTACTGTTCATGCATTAAGAAAAATCACATGTAGTTGTTCTTTATTTCAAAACACATAAACATGAATAGATGAATGAACAACAAGATAGCTCATTGTTTATGAAAAGCATTCATTACTCATAGTGGAAATTCCATAAAATAAACTAGGAGCATTCATACAAGAACATAGGTTCAACAAGTTAGAACAATCTCACAGTTAATGGACAAAAGCCGAAAACGAAATAGTTCCCCTTCAACAACATCCATTGCACATCATTTGAACATTCCACCAAAGCTTTCTCCAATAGGGAAAATTGTAATTATCTATTGCAAAAGGAAATAGTTCTTCTTACAACATGTTCTCACAATTTTAACTAGGAAAAAGTCCCGTTCCCTTATCAAACTCTCCTATACTTATACAAAAAGCAAAACTTTTGGGCTGCCCCCAAATGACTCTTGGGCTTCCCCAACGTTTCAACTCCCAAAATTTGTCCTATAGTGAGCGCTCATCAATTATACAATATATTACATTTAAAACAAAATTTAATAGAGCACTTCTATGAAGAGGGCCCCGCTTGATCATTAAAGAAATTTTTCCACGCTTGGGCTTTCGCTGCTATGTTCCCAAATTCTGAAGGTTCAAGAAAACGGATGTTGATCGCATACTTTGCAGCCTAATTTTTAACCACCTTTATTCTGGATGGGTTCAAACGCAGCTGATCCTCAAGTAGATGAATGCTGACTGCTGCATGAGCTACTGCATCTTTCAGGATCTGCTCATCCAAGTCCTTGACTTGTTCTATCTTCTACTCATCCTCCTGATACCTGCTCTGTAGCATTTTGGTGGACAACTCATGCTCTAGTAATGCCTCTAGTCTTTTTCCTACAGCAACTTGGCATCTATTTTAGGTGACTAGAACCCTTTTGCAGTATTCAGTACAGGCTCCTCTTGTTTTCTTCACAGCTTTCTTGAACTCCTCTGCTGTGTTTATTGCAAATTCTAACAAGTCATAGTCCTGCTTTAAGTTGTGTTGATCTTTAGCTGGTAAATCTGCAAGAATTTCTTCACTGGATTCTATCTTTACTATCCTTCTAGTCAAGAATTCTAAAATATCCTGAGACCTATCTACAAAATATGAGGTAGTGTCCAAGATTTCCTCCAACCTGCTATCTATCTGTAATATTTTACATCTTTCTTTTTCAATAGACACCTGCAGTTGGTGCATTCTTCTTCGTTGAGCTTGGACATGCTCCTTTAGAGGTTGGATATCAGCTTGCTGTTCACTGGCATCCTTCAGTGATGCTGTTAATGAAGCAATCTGTCTTTCGAAACCTGCTACTTGCACCTGAAACTATTTTTATTTCTCTTCCATGGTGGCCCTCTTTGCCTCCAACTCCACAACTTTTCTCTGCAGCTAGTCCTTTTTTGCACTAAGAGTTTCATATGTTGTTTTGAGGTCATCATTTTCTGTCTTCACCATCCGATACTCCTGCTGTAACCTCCGTAGTTCTTCCAAACTATTATGAGCATTCTTCTCTACCACAACTTCTAAAGCCATCTTACTTGCCTGCAGAGTCTGGAGCTCTGCCTTTGAAGTCTTCACTTCATTTTGCAGGTCCTCAAATTTTCTTCTTAACTTGTTACCTTCATCCCTCTCCCTTTTCAAAGTGTCCTTTAATTGTGCATCAATTTTCTTTGATTGCTCAAGGTCTGTCATCAATCTATCCACATTGTCTTCCGTGGCCTGGGTCAATGCCACTCTAGCTCGGGCTGTCAGTCAAGGATCTTTATCTGTCCCATAGACCAAATTTTTATCAATGACCATCATGCCTGATTGTCCTCCTGTTTCGACTTTTCTCTTAGTCCTTTTGACAATCCTCTTCTTCTCCTTGTCATAAAAAATGGTGCTAAAATCTGGGAATTCTTCTGCTTTTTCTTGCACAAAAGGTATGAAATTCAATTAAGAAAAAACCACTTGTTCTTGAGTGCTGCAAAAAATTGCAACAGGCTCCTAGGAATAAATATTATCCTGTCCCTGCCCTTGATCTGTATGATCCTGTACTTCTTGAGTGTTTGTTGGGTCAGAAGTTTGCTGGTCTGTTGTAGATCCTTTTAGCCTCAGACCTTCAATTTCCTTTTGTTTCTTCTTCATCTCTTTGTCTTCCTTCTTTCTTTCTTCTTCTTCCTTCTTTGCAGCTTCCTCTGCACTCTTTGTTGCTTCTTGTTTAGCTTTCTTTCTTTCCTCCTCTTCACTCTTTAACCAACTTTCTGCCTCATGTGCTAGCATCCTAGCATCCTCTTCCCTTTTCTTGGCCTCCTCCTCTTCAGATTTCTTCTGTGTGGTTTGGCCCTTACCGCCTTTGATAGTAATTTTCTGCTTAAATCTTCTCTTCAATGCAGTCTTATTCCTTGCATTTCTAAATATTTCCTCATCCTTATCCCAGAAATTTGCATATTCAAAATGAACATTTACTTCTTTGCAATGCTCTGCAACCTTCTTTTGGGAGTCATTTCTGTGGAAGCTCATCTCCGCAAATTGAAACTGCTCCAACTCTTGTACAAATTCAGCAGCTCGTTTAATATTTGTAAATTTATAATTCCCTATCCAAAAAGGGATAGCAGGGTAGGTTTCCTTTTTATGCTCAAACAGGAATCTTCCCACACCATCTAGATAAACTTGCTTGACTGCTTCTTTATGCACTACATAATCAGTGGCATACTGGGGTAGTAGGGAAGGTGCCCTAGAGCAACCATACATTCTGATGTACATACCTTCGCCAATCAAATAATAATTTGCATGCTCCTCAATGAATTTAAATGCCTCCTTAGACATACAATTGCATTCTGTTAGGAAAATTAAATTGTATAAAGGCATAATAAAATGTTCACATATCTCTTTATAGTGGTTGTAATATTTATGTGCCTAGAATAGTTTGTACGCAGTGTACACAGGGGTTATGTCCCTGTCCCAATTGCACCTTAAGGTTGGAAATGGCTGTGTACATAATATATAGTCCACTAGGATGGAGCTCATATAGAACTCTGACTTCTTCTGGGACACTCCTCCTAAAGTTGAATATATGCAAGCTGAGAGGCTTTTGGACACAATGTTTGCCCAGTTGAATACAGTCCCCTAGGTGGCCACATAGAAAATAATGAGAATCCATCCCAACTTGAAACTTTTTCCATGAGCTCTCCCAAAAACCCTGTTCAGCATCAGTGCTATAAACCTATAAGGATTCTAGAGAGTGGCCATATCATACTCTCTTGATGGCCTGGTTCGAAAATTCTTCCCAGGTATCATCATCCTCTTCACTGTTTCAACCAAGTCCAAGTTTATTTCCTTCAGCCAACTTTTAGTTAAGTATACTTGGGTAGGAGGTAGGTGATAAGCCAGTGAGACATAACCAAGACTGTAGGCTGCATAGCCTTGTTTGGAAGCATTGGATAAAATCATTGTGGTCACATTGGCCTTAGGTAGAATCCAATTGATCACCTCTCAGCATGGGAACAGCTCAGGTCTTGTGGCTACCTTCATAAGAGTTGACTTCTCTATGTTGGCATTAATGGTCAATTCTTCAAATCCAGCATCGGGCACATTTTGATTTGAAATCATCCAATATATTTCACCCCACTTATAATCAGGCTCTACCCCGGTGGTAGCTCTAGTGTCCTCGTAGATATATTCTACCTTGGTAATGATTTTCACATCAGGTTCTCCTTCAGCAACATGGGCCTTCTTTTTCTATCTCTTAGACATGTCGCCTTTGAAGAAGTTTCCCTGGAAGACGAGATGTGCAGTCGACTAGGAAATCCGAAAACTCCACGGAAACACCTCCCATGAACGAGATCCTGACAGCTAGGCACGGACGCACAATTCAAATTGACAGGGACAGAGTAAGCACAAGTTCACAAAGATAAACAATAAAATGATAACCTGTCCCATATATATATACCTTGATGAAAAAACAGTCGACGGGAAAACGTTTCTATTGGACCTCGAAACCACTACAGCGTCGGCAAACTAGTTCAAATAGGAGCAGCAATGGTGAAATCCGCATGGACTAAGGGTTCCGCAATAATAGAAAAAAACGGCAAAAATCAAACCAACGGCGAAAATCAAAACATCAACAAAAAATAGAACAACCATGTCGAATGGTTAGTCCGCTCCGGAGCCGCAACGGTGGGATTCAAATATACTACGGCTTCCACAAAGCATGAAAGCATCGATGATCGGAACAACCAAAGACTAATCCCCCGATCAAAATTCCAACAAAGTTTCGATAGTGAAAAGAGAAAAATCATCTTAAAAGAAAACCTCGAAATTGGAAAAAATAAGAGCTTCCGTCGAAGTGCTCGCAATATGCCATCCGAAATGGTGGCACACAAAGGACTTATGCTCCAACGGTGATGAGACAAAAAATGCCAATATGAATATAAAATGATAAACACATCAGTAAAGAACAAGGCTTTGGATCGGGTCAATCATAAGTAAGCTTCCGCAACGGCAGCTACGTAGATGACTACAGCCCCGATTCACAGTTTGATAAGCTTCCGATAGAGAAAAAGAAAATCATCCATAAGTCAAAGCATCAATTTCAAGTCATCAGCATCAACAGATAAAGATATTTATTCAACAATTTAACTCAATTTAACCTCAAAGAGAAGTAAAGGAACAACAAATTTCAACAATCAAAACAGATCTAGGCAAGATAAAATTTACAAGGAGGGTCCAAAATTTTATAAAATTTGGGAAAATGTTGCAGCTGAAACAAGACCATATCACAAAGGATTTAGCTTCCTGTATGGACCAGTGAAGCGTTACTTCTTGATAGGCAACCATACATGATCCCCAATTTGAAATGAATGAGGAATAAAATGCTTATCATGTTGGGCCTTAGATTTCACATTAGCTTGTTGCAACATTTCTTCTGCTTATTTCTGGATGTTGCATATTTGATCTTGAAACTTCAATGCTTTTTCAACTTCTCGTTGGTTGTAGTTGGTGTCATTCAACTGTGTCAATGAGCTAATAAAGTCAATGGGTGCTGAGGGTTGAAATTAATAAAAGATTTCAAATGGACTCTTTCATGTAGAGTTGTGCTGAGCATGATTGTAACTGTGCTATATATATGGGATACTTTCATCACATGTTCGATGCTGCTTGTGGTTGTGCATGCAGAGTAGTTGTACTACCAAACAATTCACAAATTCCGTATGTCTATCTATTTGAGGATGAAATATGTTGATAAGGAGAGTCATGTATCGAGCTATTTTAGAGATTATTCCAAAAGACGCTGACAAATATGGCATCTATGTCATAAATAATGGTTTTTGGTAAGCCATAGTGTTTCCAGACATGTTCAAAGAAAAGCTAAGCAGGTTGTTGCTCTGTCGTAGTCATCTTGCATGGAATGAGAATGGCCATCTTGTAAAATCTATTGAATACTACTAATATCAAATCATGTTGATGTTTGATAGTAGGATATCCCATCAAGTAGTCCATAGAAATATATTCCCATGGTCGACTAGCAACTAACAAAGGCATGTACAATCCTTGTCGTCAATTCAATGGTTTAGCAATGACACAAACCATGCATGATCGAATGTACCTTTTGACATTAGAATTAAGTGAAGGACAATAAAAATACTTTTGGAGGATGGAAAGGGTCTTTGCTACTCCAAAGTGTCCTATAGTATTTTTGTAGTGTGCGTCCCAAATGAGCTTCTATCAGATCTCACCTATCGGTACACAAAGTTGTCCAAGTTTTTATAGAAAGGTATCTTTCAAGAAATAATTGGTAGTGGACAACGGGTTGGTTTGAAGTTGTCGATAAATTGCAAAAGAATTGTTTTATACAGAATATAATTGAGGCCAAGCAGTGGTGTCATAGACCTGCATGCTCATCATTGTAAAAAGGATAGTAATGGGTAGTCAACTCAGATAATTCGCTGCGGCATTGTATTTACCTTTCCAATACTTAATTACCAACTAGAATTGTTGCGGGTAGTTAATTCACTTGAGTTTTTGAGTTGTTTGTAACTTTGACTGGAGGGGTCGAGCTGTAAAGGATTATGGCCTGTAAGAATGATTGTCTCCTTTCCAAGAATGTAATGTCTCCATTACTTAAGGGATTGCACAATGGAATACAGTTCCTTTTCATACATAGAATACCTTCTCACGGTTGCATTAAAAGTTTTGGAATGAAAAGTGACTAGGTGACCAGACTGAGTGATCACTTCACCCAAGGCATAGTCCGATGCATCCATCTCAATCTAAAAAGGATGATGCAAATCATGTAACACAAGTACTGGTGTAGTGCATAGCTTGTGTTTGAGCTACTCAAAAGCTTGATGTTACGTCGATGTCCATTTGAAGGAAGTTTCTTGTTTCCCTTAGTCAATTGATTCAAAGGCCAGGCTATGTGATTGAATCCGAGTATGAATCATCGATAAAAATTCACCAAACTAAGAAAACTTCTTAGTTCATGAATGTTTTGAGGAATGGACCACTCTTTAACGATTTGTACTTTGTCTGGATTTATGTGAATTCCTGCAGATTTGATGACATACCCCAAATATTTATTGTTGCTCATCGCAAATGAACATTTGTCCGTGTTCAAATAGATTCAATGTTGTCGAAGAGTGTCGAAGACTTGTCAAAATTGTTGGACATGTTCTTCCCATGATTGACTAAAAACGAAGATTTCGTCTAAGTAGACAATGACACACTTGTTGATGAAAGGTAGAAGAATGTCATCCGTATATCACATGAAGGTCATAGGCACATACCTTGGTTTTGAAAGCAATTTTCCATACATTGGTGGGCTCAATTGGTATTTGATGATATCCTAATTTGAGGTTGAGCTTACTAAATAATTTAGCACCTTTCAGACAGCCAATTAGTTAATCTATCCTTAGCAGAGGGTATCTATTCTTTACCGAAATATTGTTGAGAGATCGGTAGTTGATGCACATGCGCCAAGTCCCGCCTTTCTTTGGAAAGATGATGACTGTAATTCCACAAGGATAGGAGTTGGTCAGTTGTGGCCTTTGTTGATAAAATTTTGAATCAGTCTCTAAATCTCTTCATTCTTGATAATTGATCTTTTGTAAATAGATGTGTTAGGTAATGAAGAACTAGGAACAAGTTCAATGTCACTATTTTACCTGGAAATGTGGAGCTACACAGTCTGGATCTTGACATATGTTCTAATATTGATCATGGGTATTGTCGATTTGTTACTAGTGTTGGGAGATGTACTGGTTAGTGAGTATGTAGTGTCCCCATTCCTCCAACCAAAAAGAGGACTCTACCATGGCGTTAACCATCCGAGCTACCAGCCCCATGAACATGTACATGATTAAAAATGTTGAAACAGAATGATGAAAACAAGATGCATTGAAGTGGAACATACACATATGCAATTATTTATCAAACACAATGGAATCAAACATACGCTCATACAAGCATTCAACATGTTCATCACATTCATTAACAGAAAATATGATTGCAGAAGTAAAATGTACAATATCACTTATCTTATGAAGAACTTGTTCTGCAACCAGCTACGTCACTGGAACGTTCCACCCAACCATAGGCCAGCATGCTCCTTAATCTCTCAGCAATGCTGCCACCGCCGAGCTGGGCATGATTCTCCAAGGAATAAGGAACAAGCAGGCTTACACATAGCCATGGATACACAAAACACAACCAAGCCAACACAGTTGGGTTTATCAGGCCATCAACAAGACAACCAAGCCAACATGGTCATGTTTACCAGGCCATCAAGGAGTTGGGAAAGGCTAAATGCTAAGCTAGTGAGCCCATTATAGAGCCAAGAACACCTACACCAGAACTATCCTGGCTTCTAAGACACCCACACACACCCAACATAAGGAATCAGTCCCTTCTCTACTACATAGTCCTTCAGGCCGTGCATTCCCTTCCAATACTATTCAGGGGTTGTGGAGAAGAAAGCCAGCCCTCTAGCTCTATTTGTGTGGTTTCCAAACACCAGGTTTATCAAGCAAACCAATCCCCCATCCCTGCTCCCAATATAGTTCCAAGACCAACCATTGCACACATGCAATCAATCAGTTGTTACAGCTTAACAGGGAAAACGACTCCCCAGTGAATATCAACAATCCCAAACGTAACAGCAAACACAATCACAGCATGAGGCAAGACAACAGTCTATCCTGGATAACTAAGCAAGCGGAAAAGAATTACACAGGCTACACTGGGGAAGAAAATACATACTCTTTTCTTGTGCGTGAAGGAAACTTGCACCAGATCCCTAAAATATAGAGGGAAAACACACCTAATTCCACTCTGTGGAAAAACGTGAATGACAACTGATAATCGGCTCCCCTCCTGGCTGCATGAGATCAAACAGAGTAGATTTTTGTGCGTGAAAAATGAACTGACTCCCGTCCCCAAAATGTAAAGAAGACCACGGCAAACACAACATAAGGGAGACCACCGCAAACCCACAATCAGTCTGCGAGGAAAGTATCCGCCCACATCATCCACAAAATCCGTAGAGGAAAACTACGTGAGTAAAAACCGGGAAAACTCCTGTGCATGAGAAAAATGAATAGACAATGATCCCTGCGTGAGGATGAAGAGCTCTGCCTATGTGCATGGATGAACAGACAAATGGTGAGAATGCGTAGTAGTCATTCTTTTTCCCAATGTGAGGTTCAATCCACTGGTGGAGTGTGCATGTGGGCAAGGACTGACATTCCTGCCACACTCCACTCCTAGCCATAACTGCCTCAGCTAATAGCAACAGTTTTTAATGGTGGTAGTTGGGTAAGACAAGGGAAGGTGACACATGGCTTTTTCCCCCATTGGTCAAGGTTAGACATTTCCCCCACCCTTATCCTTGTGAAAATCATGCCCCTTCTCAATTTAGTTGCTGCGAACATAGCTGGTCGGGTTCAATTTAATTAAAGATACATATTTACATGATGACAAAACTTAATATATGCTGCATGCCCCGATATACCATCGGTGACAATTTCAACCCGAAACATAGCATAACCAATCAATGGTGGGGCCTTGGGCTTTAGCTCTGCACCATGATTATTTTCAATACATACATCATGTACGTTTAATGCAACAGGGTCAAAACCAGGGTGTTACAGAGTAGACTAGTTACTGTAGTCTTCCTGGGATGCTGAGGCTTAATCATGATCAATGCGAATTTCTGAGCATGGTTGATGAGCTTCTTTGTCTATTTAGCAGATATCATCACAAATCTTGGTGTAGGTGATCACTCTGGTATACTATACCATTGGTTATATATTTTGACAATCAACTTCTGAGGTTATGACTGATAACTCCCAAGTCAATCCCATACGTAAGTTGTACGAAACAAAGCATCGACTACAGAAAGCAGTGCCACGTCACAGCGTACTTCATATTCAAAAGGATTAATGAAATAGGTGAGTTAACATTGTCGGGTGATCCTTAGTTCCTATCCATCCTTCATCTAACTGATATTATAAGGCTAAGGATGTGGAGTGGTGACAAGACCTATTTCCTTCATGAGATCTTCAAAAACAAATTTCTTCTAGCTGCCATTATCCACAATCAAATGCAATGGTTTGTTTTGAACCCATATCTATGTATGGAGCAAGAACTCTGGCTCCTCCTTGTTGATGATAGTCGAGGCTAATGAATTGGTCAATGTCGATGTTAAAAGGGTTGATTCTTCTAGGTTAGATTCTACCAGTGTTTTGTCGGACAATTTGTAGGTAGACAATTTTGCAAAAAATGTCTTCTGAGCCTTGCATTCAGAGGTATCATGGCATGATGATATTTGGTAATCACACCATTTCCTAGCATGGATTTGTTTGCTATGTTCCCTCTTGTCTTTCTGAGATTTCTTTTCTCCATGGTCTTGCTTTGGTGAGTTTGGCTGAGAAGGGTGTCTTGACTTGTTGGAGTCGACTGATAACTTCTTGTCGGATGCTTTTCTTGCCATCTTAATCGCAAAGCATGCTTTTCCTTTCTATTTGGATTCAATCTTATTGGCATAGTGGAATGCATCCACAAGCATAATAATAGTCAGAAACTCCATCTATTGATGAATGTATGGGGAAAATATGCCAACAAACTTCAAAAAAAGAACTTTCTCTTCTTCTTGAACACTCAGTCTCGCCATTAGTCGATAGAACTCATTGGTGTAACTCTTCACAAACTGGTCTTTCCATTGCCTTATCCAATTCCACTTCTTATACTACTATTCAATGTACTTGGGAGGGTAAAAATTCTTCCAAACATACTCAACAAACTTCTACCATGTATATATGGGGTCTTTGTCTTTCTCCATATTTGTCAATAGGTTCTCCCACCAGCAGTGCACAAAGGTTAGCATCTTTAAGGATGCAATGGCGATCATTTCAGCTTCTGAGAGTTGGTTCACAGAGTAATAGGATTCCATTTGTTGTACCCAATTGTCTATGGATTCTGCCTCAATCTTGGCTTCTAGATTTGGTATGTCCAAGTTCATTTGCACTTTGAATGGACTGATTTTGTCATAGTTGGATCTTGTCTAGAATATTACTGACGTCGAGGAAAATGGCATGAGAATATCATTGAACTGGGTGAAAATTTTGGTTTGTTGTCGAGCCATTTCTTTCTCTATGAGGTTCTTTGTCTCATCAGTTACATGTCTATTGTATGTTTCTCTGACCATATTTAGTCTTGTGGTGCAAGTAGATATATACTATGAAGTCAAAGGTAGTGTCTTCTTGGGTTGATGATTTTTTGAGCATGTTTGAATAAGCATAATTCAGGTGACCTCAATATAAGTGTCTATGCATGAATTAAGCATGCACAAGCTTTGATACCAATGATCTGGGTGCTGAGGTGCACAATGGGGAAAATAGTTTGACTGAATGAATCGAGTATTGTTATGGTGAAAGCATAATAATAACAAGAAAGGCAGGAAATGCAATACACACAAAAACATACACACACACACACACACACACACACACAATATGAAAGAATTCAAACCAATCTTTGTTCCTTCATTACTACTCTATTACTTGCTTATATTACAATAATGTACATGCTTAAATATAGTGATGAGAATGCTTGAGTTGTCTTCCTGTTATGTTTAGTTACAAGATAAGTTGGAATGGTTCTAGAAGTTCAACTATTATGGGTGGCTGGAAGACAAAGAGACAACCTGTTGTAGTTCATCGGTCGATGGTGTCGACGATGCATGTCAAGGTGCAGAACTTGTTGAAGTCGATGTTGAACATGTTGAGGTGCAGAACTTGTCGAATTCGATATTTAACCTGTCAAGGTTATGTTCAGGTCAATGTTGGTGTTATATTTTTATAAATTAGACAATATGATCTTAGAATCTTATTGGAGAGAATAACATGCAAAGCAATCAATCACAAGAGACAATAGACAAAAATATCTTTCTTGGGAAAACCGTAAAGGAGAAAACCCCGCAACTTCCTCAAAGATAGAATGAGAACCAATGGCAGCAGTAAAACCCAAAGACAAAAAGATGATCTCCAACAGTTGTTCTCTCTCTCACTTGAGCGAGCTTCTTCTCTCTCACCTATGCACTATAGTTGGGTGAGTGTGTGTCACAAATAGAGAGGCTCACTCTCTATTTATAATAGTTTCTTACTTGAAAATTACTTACCAGGGTCGACTTCTCTAGGAGAGTCTAATAACCCTAGTGCCCCTTAACTATGGGGACTTTACCCCCCGATCAACAAGGAGGGTTAACCTCAACTCAATTGTGGGGACTATTTCCCCGGCTTACAATGAAGGGTTAACCTCAATGACTTTACATGAATTTATTATATTAATGACTCTCTCGATAGCAACATTGGGGTATAATTAAATACAAATGATTCTCCCGATAGGAACATTGGGGTACAATATAAGATATACAAGTGAATACATTCTGAATTTACAAATACATCAACACTCCCTCTTAACTAGGAAGGTATTATCTTGACACAATTCATCAGCACAAGTATTCGTCACTGGATCATCATCAAACCTGGATTGTCACTAGATCATCATCATCGTCACTTCTCCCGCTATCTCAATAAAATGGTGCTATCTCTCAATTCTACTTGTCATAGGAATTTCTACAGGGCCAGCCATCCATTTTTCATGCTGGTTGTAGGCCTAGTCTCTAGGTAGGTCTTCATCTTCTTCAACGCTTATATCCGACCATGGGAAGCCCAGCTTGACACCATGTCAAAAAGGCCCACCCAACACTTATATCTGACCATGGGAGGAACAAATCCAGCATCCATGTCAAAATGTCATGCCCAACACTCACATCTAACCATGGGAGGCCCAACCTGTCACCATATCAGAAAGGCCCAACACTCACATCTGACCATGGGAGCCCCAACCTACCACCATGTCAGAAAGGCTCATCCATCACTTATATATGAATATGGGAGGCCTAGCTCACCACCATGTTAGAAATTCCAAGCACTCACATTCAACCATGGGAGGCCCAACCTGCCACCATGTCGAAAAGGCTCAGCACTTATATCCGACCATGGGAGGCACTACTTGCCACCATGTCAGAAAGTATTAGCACTTATCTGACCATGGGAGGCCGAAACTGCCACCATGTTAGAAAGGATCTGCACTTACATCTAACCATGTGAGGCCCATCCTACCACCATGTCAGAAAGGATTTGCACTTACATCTGACCATGGGAGGCCCAACCCACCACCATGTCAGAAAGGCTATGTACTTACATTTGACCATGGGAGGCCCATCTTGCCACCATGTCAGAAAGGCTTTGAACTTACAACTGACCATGGGAGGCCCAACCTGCCACCATGTCAGAAAGGCTCTGCACTTACATATGACCATGGGAGGACTATCCTACCACCATGTCAGAAAGGATCTTCACTTACATCTGAACATGGGAGGCCCAACTTGCCACCATGTTAGAATGGCTCTGCACTTACATCTGACCATGGGAGGAACCAATCCTACCATCATGTCAGAAATGCACACAGACTCATCACTTCTCCTTGGAAGAAACCTCGATCTGGAGAACACCAAGCTTCTCCCTAAAGTACTTAAACTTCACTCTGGCCAATGGCTTGGTCAACACATCAGCTATCTGCTCATCCTTCGCAACATACTGGAGCTTCATTGCTCCTCTTTGCATCATATCCCTGATATAGTTATATTTTATCTCAATATGCTTTGACTCGTCATGGAACACTGGGTTCTCCGTATACTTCACACAACTCTGGTTGTCATAATATATACAAGTAGCATTCAACTGGAGATCAAAGAAATCATATAGTATCTTCCTCAGCCACACTGCCTCACAACTAGCCAAACAAGCTACGACATACTCTACTTCGGCTATAATCAGTTCCACCCAGGACTACTTCCTACTAAACCAAGAGATCACACCTGATCCCATATTGAAGTAGCACCCCGAAGTGCTCTTCCTATCAATGGAACTTTCTACCCAATCTGAATCAACATAACCTTCTAGGTTAATCTTCTGATTCACCTCATACTTGAGCCCATAATCAACTCTACCCTTTAGGTACCTCAGAATATGCTTTGCAGCAATTAGGTGAACATGTCTAGGATCCATCAAGAACTGGCTCAATGTGTTCACATCAAAGAAAATATCCGGTCTCGTATTCATCAAGTACATCAAGGACCCAATCATCTAACGATACATTGTAGCATCAACTGACTTTGATGAAGCATCACTAAATAGCTTCAAATTTGATGCCACAGGTGTGGTCATGGCCTTGCATTCCATCATCTTGAACCTCTTCAGGATATCTACTACATACTTCCCTTGTCCTAGGGAGATTCCATCTGAATTCTGCCACATCTCTATTCCTAGAAAGTAGTGCATCATACCCAAGTCCTTCATCTTGAACTCGACAGCAAGCTTCCTCTTCATATTAGCAATCAACCCATCCTCACCTGTTACAAATAGGTCATCTAAGTAGGAGTATCATTGGGTTCCCTTATTCAACCTTGTAGTAAATGTTGGAATTTGCTTTACTCTTGGTAATGCCCAATTTAGTCAGGAAGTTGTCAATCCTACCGTACCATATCCTAGGTGCTTGTCTCAAACCATACAGGGATTTCTTCAATTTACACACATGAGTTTCCCTGTCATGTGTCTCAAAATTGAGTGGATGCTCCACATACACTTCCTCTTCCACTACACCATTCAAGAAAACAGTCTTGACATCCATCTGATGTATCTTCCATTTCATTACTATAGCCAGAGAAAGTATCGATCTGATGGAAGTGTATCTGGCTACATGTGTAAAAGTTTCTTCATAATCTATTCCTTCTTTCTAGGAGAAGCCACAAGCCACAAATCTTGCTTTATATTTCTCTATGCTGCCATCCGTAGCATGCTTGATCTTGAAGATCCACTTGGAAGTCACAACAGACTTTTCCTATGGTCTTGGGACAACATTCCAGACATCATTCTGCAAGATCGACTGATACTCCTTGATCATAGCATCCTTCCATTCTTTATTCTCTACTACTTCTTCATAGTTGGAAGGTTCTTTATCAATGATGTCACATAATAGGGCTACATATCCGGAGTAGGACCTAGTTGTTTTCCTCTCTCTATGCATTTTTTCTAGAGCCCCATATCTTTTTTCACCTTGGACAACCTCTCGTACCGATGCAGGTTTCCTCTTGTGAGGATTCTTCTCTTGGGGTGGATCTACAGGTTCCCGGGGTTCTTCTATTTCTCGAATTGTCATCACTTGTTCTTCAGAACATGTCTCATCCTTATTTTCTTGTAGGTGATTGTACCCGATATTTCCTACAATTCAAATGCATTAGTTGTATGGTTAGAAACAATTCATAATGCATATTCATAATGGAAAATTATTATGCATAAAGATATGATCATGCAACTATTTTATCCAATACAACATTCATCCATATCTCACAAAAACTTTCTAGATGCCTTCCATCTCTACCATGACCTCTTTGATATTGTGCACTAATCCAATATGTCAGCAGAGAGGTTTCATTCTAGATAAGTAGTAATGGAGAGTTGTATGGCACCATGAGGTACTTACCCATCACATGCATATTACGATAGTATATTGTCATTAATGCAAACATTCTATCATGCATAACACATCAACTGAAAATGCATAACAAAACAATATCATGAAATGACAATTGAATACTTATCTTTATTTTTTCGTGGGTAGACTCCTTATTTCAGCTTCATGATATTCTTCATTCATAACATCATTTTTTTATCTAAATGCTAAGATGGATAAGAGGTTATTCAATAATTGAGCTCTTCATATTCCTCATCGCTTGAGGGATCTTCTTTGAATTGTGAGAGCTTGATCTTCAGGTGCTACGATCTTCTTTTCTCTTATTATGAGTTGAGCTTCTTCTTGTGTGCACTCTTCCCAGAGTCTACTGAAGGTAATCACTTCATTCTAGTAAATATTCCTTGAATGAACGAATCCCATGATCCTAGGAGGCCATTCAAGGTGGTTATAACAATATCTCATTCTTCTTTGATTGCTTCATCATAGCATAGAACGATTCCTTTTTGCATATTCAAGGATGAAACATGAGGAATGAGATGATCTTTAATAGAATCTGCAATGATTCTCTTGTCTCTATCCTTAGTCTCATCTCCCTCTGGGTCTTATAACTTCTTTACTGAAATACTGATCTAAGTCAATTTCTTCAAGGATCGTGGAGTTCCTATACTTCTTGTGATTTATATTCTTCCCTTCAAATAACTTGGTCAAGGAATCAAACATTTCTTTAGGTATATTTGGGGAAGACACTTGTGGTATAAGGTGATCCTCTTGGCCTTGACCAAGTTCTTCTTGTGTAAGGCTTTAGCCTCATCTCCCTCTGGAACTGGAACCTCTCCACTTATGTGGGTGTCCAATTCATTTTCTTCAAGAACTAGTGAAAACTTATACTTCCATGTTCAAAAGTTTTCAACTTCACCAAGATTGTCATCAAGCTGGTGTGAAAGGTCATTTTTAAAAGAGAACCTCAAATGTAAATAGCAAAAGATTAGATCTTACTGATTTGAGGTGTCTGTTCTGGTTCCAGATCTGGCTGATCTAAGGTTTGTTAGAGAAACCCTAATTTTCAAAAAATGGATATTTCTTATCTGATTGGATAGAAAGATGGGCCTCTTAAAGATGAGCTGTCTAATTTACTTCTTTTCTGAAAACGGTGGAGGGAAGCTCCTGGAACAGGAAGCACTAGTTTTCCAATTTCTTATGCAGAAATGTTTGAAATTGTTTTTGCAGTATCTCTGAAAGTGATACTCCCTTGTGTCCAAAACTTCATACTAAGGTAGCCTCATATGTTCTATTTCCAATTCCAAAGGTTTGAGAAGAATTAGTTTCACCAATTTGGACTTATGAGATATTTCCCAAGATGACTTATTTTAGGACTATTCGGTATAGCAAACTTGTACGGACTGCCACATGTCACTATTTCATTATCAAGGTCTGAAAATTTTACCATAGAAATTAAAGTCCCTTCCCTATCTGGAACATATTGCTAAATTTCATTTTCACCTCCCTATCCCGAGATATAGAAATAATCCCTAGGTGTCATGTTTAGGGATCAATCCTAGAAGAGGTTGGAACCCTGAATTGGAGGAATCATATCTCCCAGACTATAGAGAATCTGATGCTAAAATGCTTACATAGTGTTTAGAACCAACTGTTATTTGGCCTATAAAACTTTCAGCTTCTGATCCTTCTCCAATATCAATATATAGTGAATGTCCCAAAACTACCAATTTTAGTATTTTAGGGTTTTTTCAGGTTCAGGGTCAAATTAGGGTTTGACTTTCCCGGAGTTTTACCCAACCAAAAATTTCAACCTTGGTCTCTAAATTTCAATTTTGAGGAGGAGATAAATCGTATGTTGGGCTCACTCAAAAATTCCACTTCTATGAAAATCCCTAATTGCTGCAACAAAAATTGAAAATGCTCGAAATCAAATTCTGCTTCGACAAAAAGATGTGCCCTTAAATGGAGAGTTATCCTAGCCTCCTTTTGCTAATGGATTGTGGAGAGAGACCCAAAAAGTAAGAAGCCATAGCTTCCGCAACTGCATAGTGTCTTCTTCTCAAGTCATCTTTCTGATACCATGTTATATTTTTATCAATTAGACAATATGATCTTAGGATCTTATCTGAGATAATAACATGCACACCAATCAATCACAAGAGACAATAGACACAAAGATTTTCCTTGGGGAAACCATAAAGGAGAAAGCCCCACAACTTCCTCAGAGATAGAATGAGCACCAATGGAAATAGTAAAAACCAAATACAAAAAGATGATCTCCAATAGTTGTTCTCTCTCTCTCTCTCACTTGAGCGAGCTTCTTCTCTCTCACCTACGCGCTATAGCTGGGTGAGTGTGTGTCACAAATAGAGAGGATCACTCACTATTTATACTAGTTTCTGACTTGACAATTACTTACCAGGGCCAACTTCTCTAGGAGAGTATAATAATATTAGTTTCCCCCAACTGTGGGGACCTTTCCCCCTGATCAACAAGGAGGGTTAACCTCAACTCAATTGTGGGGACTAATTCCCCGACTTACAACAGCGGGTGAACCTAAAAGAATTTACATGACTTTATTATATTAATGAATCTCTCAATAGGAACACCGGGGTATAATGAAATACAGATGATTCTCCCAATAGGAACATCGGGGTATAATGAAATACAGATGATTCTCCCAATAGGAACATCGAGGTACAATATAAGATATACATGTGAATACATTCTGAATTTACAAATACATCAATAGTTGGCATCCGTCATCTCTGACAAACAATGCAGACTGCTGATTGGATCATTACTAACAACAATGAGTGGTTATGATACAATGATAGAGGAAGGAAGAGGGGGTTCAAACATACAAATTTACTTGTTTTCAAGGCTCTTTCAAAGAAATCCCCACTCATCATGATGTATGCATAAAAATTACCACGAATAATATAAACTAGTTTACATGTGTTTACAGGTAAGAAATGAGGATGCTATGATTCAACGAGAGAGCAAGGAAGAGGGGGTCCAAACATGTTTTTTTTTTCTATGATTTTCAAGGAATTCTCCACTCATTATGATGTATGAACATAAATTAATCTGAGTAATATAAAATTTATATGTGTATACAAATAAGAATGAGGAGGTGATGATGCAATGGGAAAGGAAGGAAGAGGGGGTTCAACATTAAAAAATACGCATTTTCAATAGTCATTTAAATAATTATGACTCATCATGGGAATACACACAAAATAGAAAGAACATGGGTCATTCATGACACACATGTTTTCAAACAAAATTGGGTATATTTTTTTATTTTTTTACTTTCGGAAATGGTTATATTTCATCATTCTTCCTGTTGGAGTATCAGTAAAACCTCCACACCTCTGCGAATATAAAACAAGTGGACTAACTACCACTCTTGGTGATAGGTCCTTGTATTGTGTTTCAAATGTTCATCAACATATGCAAGTTTTGGTGCAACGAAAAACCTTACATGGTATCAGAGCATAGGTCTCAAGTTCAATTCTCCTGAGCCACGCCGGAGGTGGAGTGTTGGAGTATCGGTACAACCTCCACATGGTATAACCACCACACCTATGGAAATATAAAACAGGTGGACTAACCTCCACTCTTGGTGATAGGGCCTTGTGCTATGTTTCAAATGTTCATTAACATTTGCAGGTTTTGGTGTAATGGCAAACCTTACTCTTCCCATTATTGATTTTGTCTCCTATAAATTAGCTAACCTATGTTCTCTTGGGTTGTAGTGGCCTTAATGGGATTTAGCTGATGTATGATAGTTTCCAAACCATTTTTATAGATTAAGAGTATGAAGGTATCAAGTATATAAGTTGGGAAAGGGATTTTTCCTTTCACACATATGCTTTTACTAGAGTCTTGTTAGCATAAAAATTCAATCAGTGCAAACAAAGATTGTTTCCCTAGTATATATGGTATAGATATAGAATAAAACACAAACAATAATGAAAAAATTTCCCTATATATAATAAGATTACTTGAATATAATGAAACCTTACCTTATATCAAGGTTGTCCTTTCTATCTTGAAGATTTAGCAATAGTTGACATATAGGAACCTGCACAAAGATCAAAACCAACAAGAAACAAGTGGAAACATACAAGATAATCAACTAGATCTATATTAATAACTAAGGAGAAAAATAATAAACATGATTAGACAATGTTTAAGGGAAAGGAAAACATGATTGCATTAACATAATAAATGGAAAAGTTCGAACCAAAGATCCTTGGTGTTGTGCTTCTTCCCACAAACCTTTTGCCTCAAATTTCAATCTTTTTCCTCTCAAATATAGAAAGATTTCAACAACATATGGGTGCTTTCTTGGTCCTCCCATCAACCATGATGATGAGCTTTCATTTATAGTCCAAAAGGAATCAAATGAGTTGAGGATTACCTGGAGAAATTTAAGGGATCATCCTTAGGGATTAGGGGCTCGACTACCACCTATTTTTTGTTGGTTAGGATAAGCCTCTAGGAGGGTTTTCTTTTATAAATATCTTGATGATTCTCTTTTTTCATTTTAATGAGCACCAACAAAAATTGTATACTAATAAGTGACATTAAGAAGAGGAAATACTCCTTGTTCAAAGGCAAGGAGTGTCATCGACACTTTTTGTCTATAAGAAACCAATTCTAGCTTAGTTTGAATCCTACTATTAAAAGGAAGGGTATGATAGTGCTACTAGAAATTGGACTTCTAGTAAGGAAATACCTCTTCTCAAGTATTTTGGCATAGAAACTTTAGGGATATATAAAAATACACATGAAGATGAAAATATTTTTGTGTAACAGATTTCTCCCCAAAGTATGAAGCTAGAGGGATGTGATAGGTGAAATGATTCAGTAGATGTAGGTTGGAATATGAGGCAAAATACTGTTAGTTGAATACTTTTTACAGTACCATATACTCTAAGTTATATGCTTCAACTTACTCAAGACATGGATTCTAACCAATACATTGTAGATCCATGTATAGATGTCTAGATCATGGATGCCGGCATATAATGTAGATCCATGACGAATAAAAATAAAATTTGGACATAGTTACCCGACATACACTATAGATCTATGTCATCATGAATCGAACTTAAGAATAGCTACCAGACATACATTGTGGATCCATGCAGTGACTCAATCACAAAATACTCCATCGTAACTTGGGGAGAATGAACGCTTAAACAACCAGGGTCTTCATCCCAATATCAAATAGCATGATTCTATCCATGTGAATAGATATTCTAATTTTGAACATGGTAGAAACCACTTGATTACCAAGCATTAATGTATACCATTAACAATTGCAAGAGAAATCAACCTTGATGTCAATGATTCCCAAGGTACCCTAGTACATTCCTCCGAATGCGAGTAAATGAGTTGAAGTTGAACAATAGGTGGAATATTTCAATCAAAGGCCAATTATTGAAGCCTACGATTGAAAGAAAGGAAACCTACCATTGAGGCATGTAGGATTCAAGGTACTAATTGGATTCTAATATTAATTCTTGGATGATATGCTGGTGTCAATGGGAATAAACTCATCGAAGGAGGGCCATGATTTTTCCCCCATCATCGACATGAAACTGGAACACAGTTGTTTGTATATGAAGTAACTATGGGACTATCTCAGAGATGGATGAAACAAAGGAAGGTAAGGTAAATGTAGAGGTTGGTTGTATTAAAAGACTCCCCTTGAACATTGAACAACACAAAAATTGAATTGGTAGCATTTACCTAACGAGGAAGAGACCATACATAATGAAAATAAAAGATGATGCACTCTTTGAATGACTTAAATAAGTAAATTGACTCATGAAAGTAGATCACCATCGAGGAAAATATGATTACCCAACTGTTTGAATGAAATGAAAACAGGTGTCATGTTCAAGGGTAACTATAAGCTGCCATTAATACAAATGAATAATGTTTTCCCATTCCCTTAATTTCCCCATCATGATGGATGACTACCTATTTGATTTTGAACGAGCTGGAAAAGCATAAATAATACTCGATATAACTCATCATAGGATGAAACCAATCTCAGAAGTTTTAGGAACCTGAGAAAGAAGGGGTTCAGTCCTTAAAGGGTCCTTCATTATTTGATTTTGATGAGTCCAAAGAAGGTAAATTCGGTGTCGTTTCATGTTTAGAGAGTTTGAAAGGACTAAACAAGACTCCAATGTCTTCTTTTTTGTAAATTTAGTCTCCAAGGTCCAAAAAAGAGTAAAATGATACCTAGGAGAACTCTTCTAGTTATGATGAACTAGAGTGTACCTTTTTCGTAAATTATTCTAAACAGTTCAAAAAAGGGGTAAACTATCACCGGATAGACGACCTTTCAAATAATTTTACAAGCATGAAAGAATCAAGTTTGCGTGGTAATCTTTTCCTATTTAGAGAGTCTGAAAAGAGCTTAAATACAAATTTGAGGGTTTCCTTTTTCATACAAGTTTCACAAGCCTAAAAAAGTGATAAAAGTATACTTAACACCTTTTCGCTTATTTTTTAATGAGCATGACTATGGTATGAAAGGAACTCGTAAGCTTTTTCATTTTGAAAGGGACTATGAAAAAATAAAAAACAAACTCCTCCATAGCCAAAAAATCATTCCATTTAACCTAAAATCTCCAAAAATAGATATTAGAGACCTGTTTTAATTAAAAACATTAATAAAGTGGGAAAAATAAAATATAATATTTTAAATAATTAAAATAAAATATTACATTTTACCCAAAAAAGAGAATAAAAGGTGCAAACGTAAAAGTTTTTTAACATTTGGTTTTTACCATAGAGTTTGAGTGCAAAAGGCTCTTTTAATAGGTGATCTTGCTATGGATATTGCAGGAGCTTCAGTAAACCATTCAACCTTTGATTAGATTTAGGTAAATGCCTTACCTTTCCTCCTTCATTTGATATAATAAGTTTTATGTTTTAGCTAGGTTTAAGTGTAGTTTTAGTCATTTGTTTGGAGGTTAAGAGCATGCACTAGGTGATGCTCTTATCCCTTTTAGGAAAAGCGTCGATGCACCTCCCAAAAAGTGGAAAAGCATCGAGCTTGATCTGTATGAATGTGGAAAGTGCATTGACATGTTGTTTCTATGGGAGAGGTGCACCGACAACCCAAAAAGATTTAAAATAATAGTTTTATGCCAAAATTGAAAAATTCTTTGATGATGATTATTTATAATGGTTGTTTCAATCATCTTGTGTAGGATTTTTTGAAACAAAATGGTGATTTGGAAGGAAAGGGAACATGAGTTGGATGATACTCAAGACAAAAATGATCCCAACACAATATTGGTTTTGATAGAGTGTGGGCTCTTGAAGTTCTTTTGGATTATGAGAATGAGGGCTCATGTTCATTTATTAGAGAATTTAATTCAAATGTGGGATCTAGAACACCAATATTTCCAAGATGGTAGTCACATCCTCACTTTGGATGTGGAAGACATATATTTCCTCATCGAACTCTCAAAGAAAGGAAACCCTTTATCACTCTCTAGATTGAGAGGAGGAGACATGAAAATAGATGATCTCATAGATCAATACTGCACCATCAATACACACTCTCATGGTGGGAAAATACCCATCATACATTTGATGTATTGCCATCTTAGTCCTGTTCTATTTACCATTGAGAAGGTGGCGTGTAGCAGGTCCTCCCATCAAAACAAGAGGTCTCACATGATCTATGCCTTGGAGTGTATGGCTCTGACTATATTCAACTGGAGTGAAGGACTCTTAATGAGTCTAAAGGATCAATTAGCAAAATGTTGATGAGGAGAATTAAAAAAATTTGACTATGGTGCAATTGTAGTATCTTTCTTTCTTGAGCGAGTTCCCCTATTTCATCCATAGGCACCCTTGAATGATATCGAGCCACATGATCCTTGTATGTTGAGGTCGGCTGAGGCTATGGCCCAACATGGCCAAGGTGGACCATCTGTTACCTAGGGATCTGTATTCTTTATATTGATGCATGGCCAACTACTCATGGTTAAGGATTACACATAGTTAGGTACCAGCTTTAGAGGTGATCCAGCTACTCCCTGAGGATGATCGATGAGGAGAATTGGGTAAGAAATACTCTCTCTCTCTCTCTCTCTCTCTCTCTCTCTCTCTCTCTCTCTCTCTCTCTCTCTCTCTCTCTTCAAATTTTGTTATATTTCATCATCTTTTTGTTATACTAAGACTTTATATTCTATTTTGCAGACATTGGACCATCACGACCAACTAGGTCATCACTTATTGAGAGGTGAAGAGCAGTGAGGGAGGTAGAAGTCTGAAATATTGAGGCAGAGGAGGAGCTCCAAGAGATTGAGGAGAACCTTTAGATTCTGACTATGGATGTCTCAGATATCTTTATAGATGGCATGCCTTGACGTTACCAATGCCACACAGTTGGGGTTTATGGTTGCTTCAAAAAACTACTTCATATGTTGGCCTGGGATATCATATGTTACTATGAGAACCTGGAGTAGCTAGGAGTAGTAATCATGTATGGTCATTGTATTGTACTGAAAGCTTATGAGCTTCAGATTTTGTCATCTTGATATACTAAAATCTATGAGCTTCAGATTTTTTCCCTAGCATATTTTTATAAAACATTTTCAATATATAAAAAAGGAAATTTTACAAAATAGTGGTGTGTTTTTAAATGAAAGAACTGCTTATTTGTATAGTTTTACAAATGTCATTTATCTCAAATGAATCTTAAGGATGAGCTATGTACCAATTTAAAACATAATTGGCTAATGAATTGAAAACTGCATTCATTTTCCTTGAGATATGTTGGTAAAAAATAAACTCAAAAGATCTTTCAAGAAGTCGAACCCTGCAAAATAAATGAAGAATGAAGGAATTTCAAATTGTGTAGATACATTTTAACTTAAAAATTACAAGTTCCAAATATAGGTAAACCACAACTCCACTCACACCATTCGACAAAACGGTCAGTCAATAATCCAATCACTGCATGATATTTAACAAGATTGTTAATTGCAGGACCTAAGAAACTTCCTCTTGGGATTACCAAATCGCTGTTAGGGGAAAAAGTACCCATGTTGCTAATGTGATATTCAAGGTATGTCAACTAGCACCATTCACAAATCCTAAATATTAGTCCATCTATACATTCAATTCTAACACGATAGAAGCAGTCATAACTAGGATAAGTCCTAAATACAAAAGAACAAAATTTCAAACCATTCCAAAACACCACTCTATTAACAAAATGTACAAGGTACACATGCAAAATTATCTAAGCATAGTACCTTTTGAGGTAAACCTCATTTCAGGGCTCTCCTAAAGCTATCCCATCTAAGTCAATCAATTCATATCCCCCTTTTTCCAAAACATGATTCACAATATAAGGTCCATGCCATAGGGAATCAAATTTTCTGCCTCCTAACCTTTTGTCATAGATCAAAACCAAATCACCTTCAGTAAATACATAGAGTTGAACAGATCTATCATATTCAGCCTTGATTTGTATTTTATCTACCTCATTGGCCAGCGTCACATATCAATGAGTTTCATCAATATTTTTCAAGCATAATAAGTGTTCTTCCTATATAGTGGTGTTAGGTAAGAGTTATGTAACGTCCCCGACCCTCCGATCGGCAAAGCGGATGCTACCATGGCATTAACCATCCAGGATACCAGCCCCATGAACATGTGAATTCATAAAAATGTTGAAACAGAATGCATTGAAGTAGAACATACACAGATGCAACTATTTATCATACACAGTGGAAGCAACATACATTCATACAAGCATTCATTCAGCATGTTCATCATAATCATTAACAGTAAATAGGATTGCAGAAGTAAAATAGACAAGGTTACTTATCTTATAAGAACTTGTTCTGCAACCAGCTACATAGCTGCAACATTCCACCCAACCATAGGCCAGCGTGCTCCTTAATCTCTCAGTAATGCTGCCACCCTTGAGTTGGGCATGCTTCTCTAAGGAATAAGGGAATAAGCAGGCTTACACATAGCCAAGGATACACAAAACACAGCCAAGCCAACACAGTTGGGTTTATCAGGCCATCAACAAGACAGCCAAGCCAACATGGTCAGG